>BPLR01015261.1:0-141756 GCA_021605095.1 Caerostris extrusa
ATTACTACAATATAAATAAAAATTCACAATTTTCCAGTTACTTCTTATCATACATTAGAAAAATTAAAAAAATAATTAACAATGCTCCTAGTTTTATTAAATAAATTTTGAAAAGGACTTATTTCTTTTTTATTTTAATTAATCTCATTCTATACGTCTCTTTCGGGGGCCTTATGCCGAGTGGCTGGCGTTCTGGCGCTCGGTACTACAGGTTTTGGGTTCACGTCTCGCCTGTGCCATGGATGTTTGTAGTGGTTCGGAATTCACTTTAAACCTTTGGCCCTAATATGGCTGTAGAGCGTTAGGAGTAAAGCTGACAACCCTAGCCAGTAAAAAGAAAAAAATTCTCTTGTCTCGAAATCTGCAAGCAGGCAGTCGGCCTTGGCCCAACATGGAGTTGTTGCACCACTGTTGATGACATCTCTTTTAAGACGTATAGATATCATCCATTCATAAGAATCGTTATTATAGTTTTATTCTTTTATATTATGCTTCCGTCAATTCGCATTTTCAATCAATTTTTACTTATTTACAAATCTGACACCATAGAATCATTGAAAACTGTAAATAGGCCAATAAGTAATAGTTTTATGCTACTTTTTTTCTTTTTCAGGTTAAACAGCAGTTTATAATAATAAATATATAAATTAAATGGAGTTTATAATAATAATATACAGTTAATATATAAATTTTATTAGAATTAAAAATAATTTAAAAAAATTCCTTTTGTAATATAATTTTTCTGTGTGAATTGAAAGAAAATTTTCAGGTCTCCAATTTCATAGTCTCGAATTAAAATACAGTTGGCATAAGTGTATTATTGTCCGGAGGGGATTAATTTGAAGGCGTTGAAATAAATTTGGAAGAATAAATAAAGAGTTTTTTGGAGGACAAATAATTGGTCATACTTTTTGGACACAGTAGTACGCCAATGTAATATTTTGTGCTTCTTTTCAGTGTGAAACTGGAACGGTCTCTCCATACTGTGGGATGGAGAAACAGAATTTACATCGAAGCCTCCCGGCCCTGTATGATCAGACGATGGGACTCTGCGGAACGTTCAACCACAACCAGAAAGACGACTTCATGACACCAGAAAATGACCTGAGGCCGATGCTGACCATCTTCGCTTCTCCGGCAGGCCTCCGACAAGTGCACCAAGAGGTCTCCGCCGATCCTCCTACAGATCTCAGTGCCAAATGCAACCGCAGAAACTGTCCGATGCAAATCAGTGTGCTACATTTTGAAAAAGCCACATTTTCCAAGGTGGGTTTCAAATTTTTTTTTTCTTCTTAAGATTTCCATGTTTTAAGATAATGCTAGGTTCTTCAGTTCAATCTTTCTGTGATCACATCATTGCATTATCTCTCATTATTTGTCTGTAAAATTGCATTATCTCTCTTTAATGCAATTGCAATGCATTGCAAGGGAAAAATAAAAAATAAAAAAGATTAATGCAAGGGTTTGCAAAGTTTTAATTAATGCAAAGGTTTTTAATGCAAGGAATGCAAGGTTTAATGTTTTTTAACTTTTTTTTTTTTTTTTTTTGACAATTTCTTTAAAAGAAATTCTGAGTTCTAGGAATTTTGCGAAACATTTTTATATAATAGTAACAGCGACTTAGAGCTTATCCCATAACTAAAATATTTGTGAAATGTTAAAAATAAAAAAATAAATAAAAGGCGTCGTACAATATTTTTACATGGGTTTCAGTCATAAGATATATTGTAAAGTTATTGGTAATATGGACACAATCATGAAGGATTAGTTTCATTGAACTGATGCAAGTTAAGTGTCAATAAAATAAATGCTGGTGATATATTATTAAAAATTGTTAAAAATAACTATTAATGTTAAAAATTTAGTTATTATAGCTAAAAGTAATAAGTATTGTTATAAAAAAAAGGTATTAGCCTAAAAATTTAGTCATTACATGTAAAATAATATTATCGCTAGAAAACAGTTATTATCGTTAAAATAATAATCATTTTAAAAATAGTTATTATCGTTAAAAATTTAGTTATTATCACTAAAAATAAAAATTATCGTATAAAAAGTAGTTATTATTAAAATAATTATACATAAAAAGAATTAAAATAATTATACATAAAAAAATTTAAATATTTTCATCTTGCTTACGTTTTTAAAAATTTTTGATTTTTAATTTATTTCCAACTATTTAAATAAACTAAATATCGTCTTTTATAAAAAAAATATCCATCAATTTGTATTTTTACATTTTCAAATTTAAAAATTCTTCTATTACATAATAATATTATTTTTCAAATTTTTATTTGATTGTACTTAGTGGTAAAAATGAATTCCATCGATTTGATTCATAATTGATAGTTATAAATTTTTAATTAATTTGGTGGGAAAGTGCTTATTAAAATTATTTTACAGTTTATAACATGAATTTTTGTATTTTGAGATATTATAGCATATATCTCGAGTTTAAAATTACATGCATAATTATTCACGTTTTTGTTTCATGACAAAAGCTTGCCATAGTGAGTTAGAACCACACGAAGTCTACCTAAATTGCATCAATGACCTTTGCGTCTGTGGCGAGAACCTGGAAAGACTGCCTGTGTGCCCAATCCTGGCCGATTACAGTTTGTCCTGCGCCAGGAAAGGCATCATTCTTGATTGATAAACGACGTCGGAGCATGCCGTAAGTACGCATTCGTAAATAAGAACATTTTTTTTTTGTTTACTTGTTGCAACTTCCACCATAGATTGCATCTGAGTTTGAAGTTGTTTCTGAGGAGAAGGTTATGAGTCTATCCTCATCTTCACCTACATAGCGTCACTTACATAGTGGTAAACCAATATATCCGGTCATCTCATGAGAATGGAAAGTGATAGAGCTTCTTTGAAGGTTTTCAATGTAACCCCTTTTGGACAGCGACCAAGGGGAAGACCGAAAAGAGATGGGTCGACTATTTAGACTCTGGATTTTAATGTTATTAAGATCAAAAACTGGAGGTACACAGCCAAGAGGAGAACAGCCTGCCTGGATCTTTTAAAGAAGACCAAGGCCCATAACGGGCTGTCGAGCCAGTTATGATGATGAAACCAATATATGCTTTTTGCACATATGTTTCGACGTGATCTGATTAGGTTTTTTTTTTATTTGCATGTAACGCAAATATGTAACAATAATAACGATAATTTAATGTAATATTTTTAGCAATTAAATTTTAATTTGTACAATACTTCTAGTTTTATTGTCCTCTTTTTATGTATTTGAGCCCAAAATTATACAGTGTAAAATTATTAATAAATAATAATTAAATTGAATTTCGACTTTTTAATACATTTCCTATTATTTATAGCTTAGTATGAGATAGTGTGCTTTCTCAAACAGTTGTAGTTTATATTTTGTTGAACTCTTCCCAAGGAAAAATCCTGTGAGCACTAATATATATACTTAAATGCTGAAATTTATTATAAAAGGAGTAATGGGTTTTTAGCAGTAAAAAAATGGCCAATAAGTTGTAATTATTTTTACATACAATATAATTTTAATTATTATGTATACATGTGTCAGTATCGCTGAAAGAACCAATGTCTTTTATTTAACAGGTCCAAAACAGTGTTCCGGTGGTCAGGTGTACAAAGAGCGGGAATCCGTGCACTTGTACTTGTGAAGTCATAGCATCCAACGAGTACTGCGAGCCACAATGCGTCCAAGGATGCACCTGTCCCGACGGCATGGCACTCAACAGCGAAGGATTCTGCGTCGCCGTCGATCAGTGTCCGTGCTTTTACAAAGGAAAAGAATACCCGGCATCGGATGTCATCGTGCAAGGAGATCAAGTATGGTAAGATATACATGGTAGTTCTCAACAGATTAGGACCTAAATTATGGCAATTCTAATTTTCGACTATGGGACTTTGACAATAAGAAAATTATGATTACAATTTTTTATTTTTTTCGTCATTGTTAGAGGAACCAGTTGGCAAAAGTTCAAAACCTAAACCAAAAATTGGTATTGACTTAACATTAACATTCCCTATTTGGAAGTATCTGTAGCTAAAACAAATTATACAGACTGTGGATGAAATAGAAAGTCTATTTAGTTTGTTGATTGCATTTATGCTATAAAAAAACCAGAAAATCATTTTACGAAGACAAGATTACAAGAGACACAAGACATTATTTTATACATTATTATTATTTAAATAATGCAATAGGGGCACGTTGTGATACCAAATAATTTTTTTTTTCATTGTTAATTAATTTCTTTAAACAGAAGATTTTTCGATTGCAGCTGCCTTTGCATCATCTTTCTTGATAAATCACTCAGGTTTTTAACATAACAAAATGTTTATTAACTGTACAGACATCACAGCACACATTTAAAAAAATGTATTCAATAACATCTCTATCATTTCAAAATAAAAATCTTTCAACAGATCTATGCCCACCGTAGCTGCTTACCACCAACTCACACTCCCTTTCTCCCTCACTTAACCATAAATGGGCTCGGCAGATGGCGCCGATGACATCACCCAGACATAACACTTTAATATTAAAAAAAAAATTAAGTTTAGTGAATATTGAATGCATATACATAAAATAGCATTTCTTTTTACTGATAAATGGATAATGAATTGTGCTTTGAAATTATTGTGATTTGCTAATACTTGCTCTTCTGGACAAAAAGAAAGAAATGTGAAATCAATATGTGAAGGAAAATAAATCCATTTTAGCATAAGAAAAACTAATATAGATCTCTAATCAGCTCGTGGCTCAGTAATAACGTGCGTCGCTGGTGAGCATTAGGGCTGAGGTTCCATCCGCTGACAGCATTGTTGTAGACATTTTTTCAAAAACGAGGATCGTTTGTGATATGTTCAGCATCTTGCCTCGTTAGTTAGACAACCTGGTGGGAGTTTTCCTGGTTTTCTTCCATACGTGGTACTTCCCCTAGATGTCCTCTCGGACTGCCCTTCTTCTTCAGCCAAGTAAGTTTCGACCTACGGATGCTCCATCACAACAGAAGCTGCCTCTTTTCCCTCCATCCATAAGCAGACTACTCATGAGATGTCCATCCACTGCAAAACACTCAGATTAGACACAACAACTATAGTTCTCTGAAAAAAAAAAAAATTCTGTGACAAAAAATGATCAGATTAAACCATTTAAACTAAACAAAAATGATTAAAAATTTTACAAGAGAAGTATTTTTGTCAAGTAAAAAAAAAAAAAAAAGAAGAAGAAGAATTCGAAAATCTATCATGATTTGCACCGAGGAAATAAAGCTTAATCAAATCCGTTGATGTAAATCATCATCTAATTACATAATTGATAAAATAAGTTGCAAAATTTTTGAAAAACTATTTCTGCACATATCATCTTACAAACAGCAGAAGAAATATAGCATTAGTCGCATTTTAAAATGCCTTGCATTTCTAGAATTTTCCAAGAACAATGAATAGCCTTTTATTCCTTAATAGCCTTTTACAAGATATTTAATTAAGTCCAATGAAGTTTAGGAAGGGATAATAATTTCCAGTTCAGCATATTTAGTAAAGAGGACTCAGGTTTTGGTACAGAATACTTAGTACCTATCCGAAATCCAATGTCTATTGTAAATATTATTGAAGTTGGTGACATAAATAACACTGACAAGAAAATTAAAGTGTTTTTGAGTCCCAATGGATGAAATAGATAAAATGAACCCAGTGGATGGAATGAACTATTTTAATATTTTAAGGTGAAATTTAAAACAGAATACAAAAAGATCGAGGTATCTAACAAGTACTCATTTGACAAGTCAATGAATGGCTCTTATAAAATCATCTACAATTCTTAAAAACTCTAATAGGGCATTTTGTAGAATTTTCTGGTCTCTGTAACTTCAAAGTAGTTTGAAAATATCATGCAACTACAAAAGAAATGTTGAAGTCTGTGATGAAAGAAAACTAAACAAAAATAGCATTTGGAGATGCATCAAAACAAACCAAATTTCCCAATAATTAAATGAAGTTTTGTAAATTTAAAAATATCCTAGTAGCTATTATAAATGTGCTAAACATAAGTTTTATTAAATTTCATTTGATGTAAATAGACGTTTTTCAACTGCTTTTCACTTGAGCTTTTTTTTTTTCGTTGTATTTCATAGTTTCCAAATGCTTCTAACTTAGGTTAATTAAATAATAATAGTGAGAAGAATAAATAAAAAATATGTCTATATTTATAAAACAATTTTTTTGCGATATATTGCTGAGCCTAGTATTTACCACTTATGTATGGGATATGTGGCCTAATAGTCAATTTTCTGGTCCTCTGGCCTTTGGTACCGTTTGGTATGTTCAGATGTTATGGCATATATGTTTGTTAGTGGTTAGGAATTCACGCTAAACTGCAGATCCCGGTGTAATTAGCCTAAAGTGTGCACAAAGTTATCTTAGAGCACCAAACCAAACTTATGTATGGGATGCAAGCTGGGGTATCAAGGAATGTCTTTTAGAGATAACTGCCTCGTATTTGTATGCAACATGGACGAAAACCACCAGGAAGTTTAATCTACGTATTGGTCTACCACCAGGTAGTCCAATACTTCCACCAGGAAGTTTTACTGTCTATGCGAGATGCCTAAAGTCACTGTCGTAATTACCATCAAGTTTCATAGTTTGTAAAAGCAGCGACTGCAATGGACTTTGCCAGCGGATTAGAACCTAAGCACGCGTTATCCTGTAGCCACAGGTTAGGCGTATTATAATGGCATAAAAGCGTATTATAATGGCTTTTCCGGGTAAATATTACGACTTGATCTGTATCAGGCTTTTGATTGCTAACCATATCATAGTAGGCACTACTGAATATGTTTTAAAATATCAGTGACAGATATTTTTCTTTTATAATCCTTCAATTATAAACTATTTTTGGAATAAACTAAAGTATTCGTATAGAATTTATTCCAAAGTATTTCATATAGAATTTTAAACTTTTATTCCAAAATATTAACTTCAATGCATATTTTCAGTACATGCGTGAATGCCAAATGGGAATGCAAAATGGATCTAGAAAAACTAACCCAGGCACCAGCAACTGGAGTATCTGAACGTTTGATTGAAACCGAATCCCACGACTTGTTCTGATGAAAACAACCAAGAATATACCAATTGTCAGGAGGCTTGTCCGCTCACCTGCCAAAATTTCCATTTACCACCCAAATGTACGACGGAAGAGTGTATCCCAGGCTGCAAGTACGTAATATTTAGAATTTTTAAGTAGAAATAACTTTTCACTATCCGATTTTAACTTAATTAGACAAATGCATAGTGCACACACACATTAAGCAGATCTACTATATATTTTTAATTTAGTTTCTTTGGCAAAGAAAATTTCATTTGGAAAAAAAAAAAAAAAAATGAAATAAATTTGAAGGTTATTAACGTTTTTGATTTTTTTTTTTTTTAAATGCACTTAAAAGTCTTTAATGTGGTTTTGGACTATAGATAATGCTCAAGTTATCTCTGAATGAATGAAATTTACTTTTTCTATAGAATAATTTACGTTATAATAGGTACATACGGTAATATAAACTAAATCTGGCATTACACCAGGTTCGAATCCTGGCTAACCAATTGACTAGCACTTTGGCGTTTGGTGCCACAGACTCCAGGTTTGAATCCTGGCGGTGGCATGGATCTTTGTGAGTGGTTCGGAATCCATTTTAAACCGTAGGTCCGGTCCCTCGTGGGCACAAGATAACAGTAGAGTGACAAACCAAACCGAATTCCAGCATTACAAGCCCGTGTGGGCCAAAGCTGTCTTCCTACTGCAGGTTACGAGGCATAAGAGGTTTCTTTTTTACGGGGTAGGGTTGTCAGCCCTACGTCCAATAGTCATATTGGACCCAGACCCTACATAAGTGGCACCGCTGGGACTGGAAGCCGAATTCTGTGGTGCCGAGGGCCAGTCACTCGGCCCGATGCCTCTCATACTGTAATATACAGTGTAAAAAATACGGTACAGATAACATAGAAAACCATTAGATTATAAATGAGGCTTGTTTATTTGTATTTTTCCCAAGTATCAGTTCACGAACATAAGTATCTTTGAATGTATACAATATAAAAGGCGCATACAAAGTACTTAATTTATTGAGTTTATCTGGAATTCACTTATACATTTATTATTTAGATGCAAAGACGGACTCATACTCGACACAGATATACAAAAATGTGTTGATATCAAGCAGTGTGGATGCATTCATGCAAATCAGCGATACAAGGAAGGCGATACAATAAAGCAGTTTTGTAATTTATGGTAAGTACATTTTCCAAAATTTTGTAATTATGTGGAAATTCTTAACATAATCGCTGTTCAAAATTTAACTTTGATTTTATTGTATTCAGAAAATATTGATAAAATATTAAACGTTCTTATACATAAATTTTTTTCTTTAATATACAGTAGGAACTGTTAATTATGTAAGTACAGTATGTGGATAAAAGGAAGATATCACTTTGCTTTAAATATCTCTAGTAAAATACATCGATTTTTAAATATGATAACATTTCAATTTATCAGGAGGTAGGAACGACAATAGCTGCTCGTTCATTAAGTTCCAAATCCATATGAGCACGGTTCCATTGCAGGATACACAGTCAGTACATGCAGTGGATTTGTTCTAAAAGAGATATAATGTTCAAGATCAGGATTGAAAAATCTTTATTAAGAGCCTATAAGGCAGACATTGAGTCAGTGAAGATAGTAATTCCATTCATTTTCGGTTTCTAGTTCTATGCGAAAAATCAGATTTTGAGAAAACTCTAATACAGTTTTTTTAACTATAAAAAAAATGTGATTCTTTTGAAAGAACAATTGTAATCGAATTCGTTTAACTTTTTCTGATTGATGTAAACTAAAGAGGAAAATTAGAAAAAAAAATGTAAAGCAAAAATGCTTGAATAACAAGATTCACGAATGAAAAGTTAAGCCAGACAGCCGCCTTTCTACCTTTTCAATGTATTTAGATACCCTTTCTGATTTTCTAAACATCTATAGAAAATTCAATTAATATTATTTATTCGTTATTCCTTACATGTCGTAAATTTAATACTTTTCAATATGTAAATCTATATGTAAATCCTATATGTATATTCAATATGTAAATTTAATGCTTTCAATATGTAATATTCTTTTTTTGCATCCTTAATTATAAACGTATAACATTGAATAATATTGTAGTAGGTAGGAACTGTTTTACAATAATTATTTCGTAAAATATTTTTTTTCACTTTATTTGTTAACTTTAGTCATTCTTTTAATACTGGAAATACATTTTAGCTCACAATTTTGTATAAATATTACTTGCTAATTATGACTACGACTTTAATAAAATTTCATTACCGTTTATTTATAAACAGTAGGAAAACTCACTTTAGAGTATTTTCAATTCCTACTATTAGTTCACACTCTCCCTATATATACAGTGAGCCACAAAATTGATTATACACCTCTAAAACTTTTAGACTTCTTCCAATTACAAATTAATTATTGATTTAAATAGATAATTTTTTTATCCTAGATACTTTAACCTCTGCTTTACCATCCTATAATAACACAATTCTATAGTTAACTTATTTATTACGAAAAAGTTAAGCGATTCGAAGAAAAGATAGAAAAACCATGCCACAAAATTGAGTATACACTTCTTATATTTGTAAATTATGCCACCACTTTTTTTAGTTTCAAATTTTCTTTAATTTTCTTTAAAGAGTTTCAGGAGTATCTGCTGCTTATAACACTTCAAAGCTGCTAAATAGTATTTTTTTTTCATTAAAAATCGTAAAATGAGCTCTCGTAGAGAAATTACTGAATCTGAGCGTTTATTGGTAGTAAAATGGTCGAAAGAGGGCAAATCTCTTCGAGAAATCGCTTCGTTGATTGGTGTAACTCATGGTTGTGTCCAAAAATACTACAGAAGTATTAAAAAACTGGATCTGTGGTCAATGTTCCTGGAAGAGGACGTAAAGAAATACCGAGTACTACAGCGAAGAGGAAGATAATTCACTCAGTAAAGAAAGATCCGAGGGTGAGTGCCTCTAAACTAGCTTTATCGATGTCCTCTACAATCGGGAAAAAGATCTCAGTTGAAACAATTCGACGTACCCTTCACCAATATGGGTTTCATGGCTGTACACCAATACGAAAAGCCACTCATCAAGTATGTGAATAGATAAAAGAGAGTGATTTTCGCCAAAGAACATCGTTTAAAGCCTATTTCTTACTGGAACACTGTAATATTTTCTGATGAAAGTAAGTTTAATCTTTACGGAAGCGATGGACGATTTAAAATATGGAGAGAAGCTGAGAAAGCACTGGCACTTAAAAACACCATTAAGACAGTCAAGTTCGGAGGTGGATCTGTCCTCGTTTTGGGTTGTGTGTCGGCTGGAGGAGTTGGAGAGCTTGCTTTTATTGATGGTATTATGGACAAACATGTATATTTGGGGATTTTAAATGATAACTTGAAAAAAAGTGCCAGTAAGTTGAGGCCTGGGTGAAGCTTCATATTCCAGCAGGACAACGACCCCAAGCATACAGCGAAGATTGTACAGTTATACTTGCTGTACCATTGCAAGAAGCAATTACACACTCCAGCCCAGTCTCCAGACCTAAAAGTCATCGAAAATTTGTGGTCGAAATTAGAGAAAGCTGTACATGAGCACGAAATCACAAGCAAGAAAGTTCTCAAGAAGGTTCTGAGAGAAGAATGGGCTAAAATTTCTGTTGAAACCACTAAAACACTAGTAGAATCTATGTCCAGAAGATTACAAGCTGTAATTCAAGCAAAAGGTTATGCAACAAAATATTAATTTGTACTTTAAAATTAAATTAATAAAGGTGTATACTTATTTTTGTGGTGATGTTTTTCCTCTCGTCTCAGATCTTTTATTTATTTTCGTAAAAAATAAATAAACGTAACAATTTTATAAGTATAGTACGGTAAAGCATAGACTAAAGTATATAAGGTAAAAATTCAATCATCTTAAAGCAATATTTAATTTGTAATTGAGAAATGCCTCTAAGTTTCTAAGGTGTATACTCAATTTTGTGGCCCACTGTATTTACATATCTTCAAATTTTCAATCGTTAATAAAATGCTTTTTATTCATCCACTCAAATTCAAATACATTTTTTAAACTTGTAGTTGATGACACTTGATGTTAATACAGTTTTTTCAAATATTAATTCATTAATTAAATTAAATTAATTTTTAATACTTTAAATAGAGTTTTAGCAATTTGTAATGAAAATTGAAATCAACAGGCAGTAGCTCAATCGGTAAAAGGATTTCAGTATTTTTCACGTGAAGGTAAATTCTTGCGAAAATCAATAATTTTTGGATAAATTTTTGAAACTTTTTGCTTTAAGTAGCAGTTTTATCCAAATGACTTTCTAGAGTGAGTTAGTAGTTGTGGATTAGTAATTAGAATGAAGGACTTTTTCTCAAAAAATAAAATTGAAGAAATTTTATTTTGCCATTTAATAGTGTGATTCTGTCATATGTATATACATTTATATTAAATGTAATTATTTAATAAAAGGTAATTAAAATAAAAATTTTCTTTGTTGACCTAAGTAGGAATTGACTTTAAATTTTTTTCTATTACTTGTTTCAATACATTTTAATTTGAAATACAGTAGAACCTCTGTAAGTCGAACTTCAAGGGAGACGGCAAATACTTCGAGTTTTTTCGACTTGCGCAGATTTTGTAAAGAAATATTCGACTTGTAGAGATTTAGATTCTTTCTAACTTATTTTGAGTTAGGTAAAATAAATAAAAATTCAAGTTACAAAGGTAATAAACATGTTTATTTGCAACTTAAAAGTTATATTATGTACTACAATAAAAAATCCAAATAATTCCGAAACAACCTTAAAATTAAAAATATTATGTATTAAAAAGTCAGTTATTATTATTTTTTATTTATTTAATTATTTTTTTTTTTTTTGCTTTAGACAATTCGATCGTTCTCTAACTATAGCATTATCTAAGCTTAAAGAGCAGAAAAATTCTTTTTCTTCCGAGTTGCTATTTCATAGAATTGGTTATTCCATTTACTATATACTCATACATTGTTTTTTAATAAACAATGACGTGCATTGTCGGCAAATTCTTAAAGTCGGTAACTTGTTTTTCTTCGAGCTATAGAGGTAATTAGTTGTAAAGGTTGTAAAATTAAACATTGCTAATATTCGAGATACAGAGGCCCAATTTTTTCGAGTTACGGAGGGAAAATATATACCAAAAGGGCTTGTGGGGATTGATTAATTATTTCGACTTATAGAGGGTTGAAATTTCGAGTAACGGAGGTTTTGGTGCTTGAAGGAAAGGGAACAAAAAATTTTTTCGAGTTGTGGAGGTTTTCGACTTATCGAGATTCGACTTAAAGAGGTTCTACTGTAATAATACATAATATCATTTATTTCGTACATGTCGTAAATTTAATACTTTTCAATGTTTAAAATTTGATTTTTAAGTTCTGATTTTTTTTCATCCTTAATTATAAATGTATAATATTGAATAATATTGGTGTGGGAATTATTTTACAATAATTATTTCGGAAAATAACTTGTTTTTACTCTATTTGTTAATTTCACTCATACTTTATATACTGAAAATACATTTTTAATGCACAATTTTATATAAGTATTACTTCTTGTTAATTATGGCCGCAATTTCTCCAACCAACCAACTTTTCTAATGCAATTTTCACGATCGTTTATTTATAAATTGTAGGAAAATTCACTTTAAAATACTTTTACAGTACATTATGATTTATTTGAAACACTTATAATGATATTTTTTTCAGTACTTGCCAAACTGGAGAATGGCAGTGTACGGAAAACGTATGTCCCGGAATCTGCACGGCTTGGGGCGAATCCCACTTCAAGAGTTACGACGGAAAAATATTTGATTTCCATGGGGACTGCGAGTATGTTTTAAGTAAAGGCAGGATGAAAGGTTCTTCCTTCTCTATCAATGTCCAGAATGTCCCTTGCGGTACAAGCGGTGTCACTTGTAGCAAGGCCTTCACACTAGAATTGGGAAATCTCAAGCAAACAAGAGGGGATACAAATGAAATTATCGGTAAACATGGTTTTTTTTTCATTTCTCTTTTATAAATTTTGAAGACAATAACTTTTAGAAATTGGATTATTTTATTGTCCTTGAAGACCTACAGTATTCCTTCTAAGATTGATTTCTTGTCATCAGCAGTCCTCATTGATATTTTGCTTACCTTCAGTTATTTTTCTGGACTAGGATCAGTTGACTAATTCAATGTCTGGTAAACAAGAATGCATTGAAAAAAGATGCGAATTTAACATTTCACATTTTATTTATACTTCTTGATTAGAATCGTGAAATTTTTTTCCAATGGCAAGAGAAATGACAAACTCTTACGAGATCAAAATAGTGTAAAAACACACTCAAGAAAAAGAAAACAATATGAGAAAAAGTCATTGCCTCATCAGCAAAGTTCTAGTTCTCCAATATCTTTTCCGCTTGGAGTCTGCACGCAAGGACGGGCATTCTGTTATATGGTGTCTTTAATATAGCTTCTTTGCAATCGGGCTATAGCAGAATCATCTTTTGTTTTTGAAGTCCTTTGTCAGTAAATTGAAAGCTAAGGACACTTTTTTTACAATATTATTTTTGAAGTGCTTAATCTAAAATTAAAGAAACATGCAGTTATAATAAAATACATTTAAGAAAACATGATACAGTAATACTAATGTACTAGTTAGGAGGTCTTACTAAATGCATAAGCTAAATGAGACAACGTGACTTAAGTGCAATTACAAACTTAACTGCACCCACTTAATCACTTAATGATTACTACTGAAGAATCATCAGATAATTTGAAAGCTATTTTGTACTATAGAATCCTAGCATTTAGAATTCGGCAACTGATTAGCATAATTTAAAAATGGTGAAGAACATAAACAGTAACATTTTCTAAGTATATTCTACGTGTAAATTTCGTGGATATAAGAGAACAGTAATTCTAATTCGGCATTACATATATAAAAATAATTTATTGCATGCCTTTATAAGAAGAGAATATTAGATTTAATTATAGGTTAGTTATAAAGTAGTATGAAATTTTTTTCTCTATCCAGCTCACAGATTCCTAAAAAACCATGAACCTACCGATTAAAAGCCACCTTGTAAAAATTTTGTTTAATATCTTGACATCAATATGAGCCAGTACCAATTACTATTACTGAGTCGTCCAGAAAAGTTTCTTGCATTTTGTAATAAGAATTATCGCTCGCCCAATCAAACTGTTTATTTTTAATTTTTAACTGAACGATTAATTTAATTGATTTACTTTCATACTAGCTCCTAAGGAAAAGCTAACCCTGGTATATGACAACCCACTTCCAAAAATGTCTCTCAGTTCACGATTTGTCGTTTTGGAGTCTGGCCTGTTTGTGCTAGTGTACACAGATGTTGGTGTCACGATCCGTTGGGACAAAGGTACACGAATCTATGTCACTTTGGATCCAAAATGGAGAAACAGAGTAAGTAATCCAAATCATTTTTGTAATCTTTTAATTAATATCACTCTTTTAATAATTTTTTAAATTTTCGTGAGGCTTTAAAATAAAATTTTAGAATACTCGTGAAAATGCTCTCATCTGTTCGAGTGCCACTACAAATAACTGCACGTAGAATTTTTTTTTTTGTTTCAATTTAGGATCTGTATGCAAACTAATTGATACAGTAAATGGATGTGAAGTATGTAAAGGATAAAAGTCACTGCATACAGAAAGTTAAATTCTAAAAATGCGTTATCATTATCTATACCAAATAACGTTTTATGGAAGTATGTATTGTAAACCCTTGAATAACTATTATTCTTGTTTGTGACTACAGATACAATAACATTATGGTAATTTAGAGATGCATTCATAAAGGTAGAGAAATGCAAAATTTCTAATGTAAACTAATTCCTTTTACAAAATCAGACCCATAATAAATTTATGATTTACATTTTTCTATTAAATTGTTAATGGCACAAGATACCTATGAATTTTGAAAAATGTTACAATTTTTTGTGTCTGATTGAGCAACCAGATTGTAACTGGGTGTAATACTTGAGGTACAGGTTTGAGAACTTACAGCTTTATTGACACACGCACAAGCATCATACGCATACTATTACTGACATACAATATTTAACCCAATTAAAGACAGATAATTATAGATTAATGGAAGGGCTCTATTTCCAAGCCGAAAACCTGAAACTCGGATACGAGCAGGGCACTAAACAGGTATGAAATATACTTTTTCTCCGGGTGAGAGTCTGTAGGTCAACTAATGTGCCAGAATGCGCTAAATATATTTCCTCTCGGAAATGAGAGACTATGAACTTAACATTTCTCAGCGGAGGCGCAGGTTGCACTGTACTTCCTCTCGGGTGAGAGTCTCGTGGCCAACTGACTCTTTCTCCTGAACGCCACAGGGAGCGCTCTTGCCAGTGTGTAGGAGGAAGCCCGATTACACAATTGATTTTGTGTTTTTTTTCCTTCCTTTATTCATTTAAACACAAATTGATTCTCCGGGTAGGTAACTGGCATTTGTGGCAACTTCAACGATGATCAAGCCGATGACTTTTTAACACCATCCGGAGGTATCCCAGAAGCCAGAGCATCCATATTTGCCGACAGCTGGAAAGTCCAGGAGTTCTGTCCGGCTACCCAGGTCATAGAAGACACGTGCGAGATTCATCCTCCGCGAAAAGCTGGGCCCAACAGAAGTGCGGAATCCTGAAAAGTGATGTCTTCGCCCCATGTCGCACAGCTGTCGCAATGGAGCCTTTCTATGACAGGTGAGATTTCTTAGTTATCGGATCACTTTTGAAACCTCCTGCTTTAAAGTATCTGCATATCTCCTGGAAAAGGTCACGGCCTAATGGCCAATTGGCTAGCGTTTTGGCAGTTGGTACTATAGGCTTCAGGTTCGAATCCTGGCGGTGACATTGAAGTTTTTAATTGCGTCGAGGACTAGGTCGTATTGACCATGTTCTTGTGAGCAGACCAAAGTAGGCTGCACCGACGAACGCTGTTACTCATTTAGCACTACCCAAGGGGGCACGTGCAGCTCAAAAGATATGCTACGAACGCGAGTAACACTACCCCCATAAGGCTCTATGATCGTATTACACCGGAACCTACTGCTTAAAGTGGATTCGAACCAACTGCAAACATACATGGAACCCGAAACCAGAGCTCTAGTCACACGACCATCAAGTCTCTTGGTGGCATGTATTTTGGTAGTGATTAGTAATCCCCGTTAAACTGTAGGTCCCTGTCTAAACTACCTGAAGTGTGCACAAAAATGACCGTAGAGTGACAAATCAAACTTGGAAAATATCTTAGACCGATAATTATTGAATATAATTTCTTAAAAGATGAAATGACAGAAATTATTTAAAGCGATTGTAATGTAATAGCTGGAATAATTCAAAACTGTCTTCAGCATTAAATATTTTTTTGAAAAATGGTGCAAATTAGAAACGTTATATATTTCCAAATCTCAATGATTTAAACACTTTCTTTAGAATTTATTCTTATATTAATATTAATCTACGTAGGGCCTGAATGGCCGAGTGGCTAGCGCTCTGGCGCTCGGTACTACAGGTTTCGGGTTCGAGTCCCGGCGGTGCCATGGTTGTTTGTCGTAGTTCGGAATACACTTTAAAAAGTAGGTCCCGGTCTAATAGGATCGTAGAGCGTTGCGGGGGCATTGTTACTCCGCGTCCGTGGCTAATCTTCAAGTTACACGCGCAGCCTGGGTAATGCAAAGTGAGTACGTCTCTGCAGCACTTGCCTTAAGGCATCCAAAGACCAAGCTGTCTGTGTTTGCCAGCTGCATTAGAAAGAAAAATATATATTAATCTGCGTAGAAAATTTTATTTTATCGTTAGTTATATATTTAAAATAATTATTTCTCAAAATATTTACATTCTATATTTTGAATTTCAAAAAATAAAAAGTAAAAAAAAAGTAAAAAAAATTTTAAGAAATAAAATAATAATCATGAAAATTATTTAAAGAGATGATTTTTTTTTCTCGTGCATTGTAAAAGTCAAAATGGAATAGAAATATAAAATATGTATGTTTAATTTTACTAATTTTCAAACTTCTAAATTAGATATCATTTTGGTTTTCGCAATCTTCAAAAAAAAAAAGATGTCTGTGTGACGTAATAATTTTTAAAATTAAAAATGCGATTAATAATAGTAAATTCTTGGATCTTTATCTTTTGCAGTTTTAAAATTGCCATTTAAAATAAAAAATATTTTACTTTCAAGCAAATCAGTGGCAACACACACGTTGCTATGACAACTAAATCAACTTGATAACATTCCAATTCTCTCGCTTCTTTTTAAATAATTAAAAATATTTTCGTGAAGGAAGTAGTTAAATTAATTTCTTTTTATTTGAAATTCCATAAATAAAAAGTATTTTCCACTTATATAGTTCTATATTTGAACTAATAATTCAACAATTTTTGAAATAAAAAATAAAAAGGAATATAAAATGAACGTAGAATTCGGTAAATGTTATTTTGAAAAAGGAAGTTACAAGCAGTATAAATATAAAGAGCCGATACCAGACGAAGAATTGCTTTCTGAAGTTGGAACTGAAGATGAAGTAAAATTCGGAAGAATGTACCATGGTGATCATGGATGGGACATTAAGCATTGGCCCTTTATTTTATCGTCATATACAGCACCAATGAACGCTGTCTTTTCGAAAATCATGCTGGACTGGAAACTATCCATTCCAAGAATTGTGTTGTTTGTGATTGCAGGTTCAACGGATTCGCTGTCAGAAAGCATCAAAAAGCTCGAGATCTTGCTAATAAAAGGTTTAATGGCTGCCAAAAAAGACCACAGAGATGTGGTTGTGTACCGATGGCTATTATCGAGGATTTGGAAGAGATTTAGGCCTCGCTTTTATAAACGATCTCGCGCGAACCGAGTTGTTTATTAATAAGCACAAGATGAGTGCCAATAATTTTCCCGAAACTGCTTTGATAGGAATATGCAGACAGGACACTTTGAATTTCTCTGAACAATTCGGTGTTGAACAACATTTTGAGGAAGACGAACAGCAAGAAGTGAGACATAAAAAAGACGTTAATCGGAACTTTGAGTATTTCATCATGGTAAAAGATCAATCGAAGAAAGGAGAGGGTTACAGCACTTTTTGCTTAATTTCGCCAATTACTTGAACGACGACGCAAAATTCAAAGAAAATTCTGAAACCGACGGTAAAGAAGAGGGCTTTTCCGAAAATAAATTTGAAGCTCCAGTGATGGCGGTTCTTTTCCGTGGTGACATACCGCAAATAGATTTAATACTGGGATACCTCAGAAATGAACTTCCAGTCGTTATCGTGGAAGGTAGTGGTGGTTTGTCTGATTTATTAGCTTTCGCTTACCGCCAAGTCAAGTGTCGTCCGGAAGGTGTAAATATAGCGGAATACACAGAAACTGTTCTGAAGCCCCAAATTGCTGACAAAATATGCCAGTTGTATCCCGATCTGTCAAAACTTAAAATATCGGAAAAAAATTCTTTGCCAAAAAGTATTCGATTGCATTAGAATTTCTAAGCAAGGTGATATGGAATTCATATCATTGTTGACACTTCATGATTTAGAGAAAAAAACATCCCATTTTCTGGGCCATTTGTTGAAAGCGTTGTTCAAGGCCAGAACTTCGAAAGAGAGCCGGAGAAGGTGAGATCATGAAAAGAGATCTATTCTTAGCAATGGACTGGAACTGTCCTGATGTTGCTAGGACACACGTTTTGCAAGGGATCTTACAGACAAGTACCAAGTCGATGCAGAAACTATGTTTCGAGCGCTAACAAAACCTCAACGAGAACGTTTTGTAGATCTTTTTCTGAAAAAAGGTTTTATCGTGCACAAGTTCCTGAACAGTGCTATGCTTTTAAACTTATTCCACCATTCACTAAACCAAGAATTTTTTAAAACTGTCATCTGGGAAAATGTACTTGGATTCGGGGCAAGAGTGAAATTAACACGATATTTTGTGGATTTCACACTAACATCCTTGCTTAAAAAGCTTACTGGAATACCATCTTTGATGAATACATACGAACTAGATTGGAGACATCGAGGATTATACGATGGTCTTTCACTTGAAGAAGTTGAACAAAAATCAGTGATAGCTCTACTTTTATGGGGAATTCTTTCATATCGGGTAGAGCTCGTCAAAATCATTTGGAAATACTCCGGGATATCCAGTACACATAGCATTAATTTGCTCACTTATACTTCATAAATTGCAAAAAGTGTGTTACGGATTTAAATCTTCAAAACGAAATGATAAAGTATTCAAAAAGAATTCAATTCGATTGGTACAGACCTCATGACAAATTGTTATGACAAATATCCATACAAAGCCATTGAGCTACTTTGTGTGAAAGACAGGCTGTGGTCTCACAAATCCTTGATTGAAATTGCTGCTTTTGCAAAGAATCGTACATTTATAGCACACCCAAGTTGCCAGAAGTATTTAGATAACGTATTTATGGGAAATATTGAAATTCGCGATCTGCCATATGGAGATTTCACTATACCATTATGGATGAAGATAATTCTCTGTAATTTTCTTATCTTTCCTGTGTATCTGTGGATAAAATTTGAAACTAAAGAAGCAGGTGATTATTCCAAAGCCAATAATTTGGAGAATCCTCTGAATAACAGAGTGGATAGTTCTAAAAGTTTATCCAATCTATCTGTTAAAAATCACTTCTGAAAAAAAGAAAACCGATGTAAATTTTCTAAAAAAACTTTACTATCTGTACACTGCTCCTATATCCAAATTTTGGACAAGTCAAGTGTTTTATCTTATTTATTTGTTTTTCTTTAGTTTAGCTGTAATATGGCCTGCTTGCGGAAGCTTATATCTTGATTTCATAACCTGTACATGGACAGCTTTTATAATAATAGATAACGTAATCCACATATATTTCCATAGGAAAAAATATTCAAATATATCACAAATATTTCAACTCACTGAAGTAGTCATAATGTCCATTTTTTGTTCTTCTATTTCGTAAGTCGAGTTCTTTTGAATCAATCATTCATGTCTACATATTCCACTAAGGTTATGTTATGTTTGGGTTTGTTGTACTTTTATTACAGACTTATTTTTATAACATTTCTATTTCATCAGATTTAGGACCCATGCTCTATAAAATTAGAAGAATGGTTCTTATAGATTTTCTGGGCTACATACGAGTAACCATGTTGATTATTATTGGCAATGGTTTAGTGATTCATGCGACAATTTATCCAGATTTTCCTTTAGGAGTGGAACTTATACGAAGGGCATTTTTTGATGCTTTTATATCATTTTCTTAACTCCTGCTGATCATTTTGGTATACCAGATATGACTTGTATCAGATTAACAAGGCATCCTAACGGACACAGCTTTCTTGGTTTACCTGCAGATGTTTGTAAAGTTGGTCGTTATTATAGACCTGATTGCCCCAATCCTGGTGTCTGGCCTCATATATTCGGTCTACAGTATCTCCTTTTGTTAAGATTAATTCTTTTGACAATGTTGTACGCGCTTTTAATGCTACTCATGCCAAGCTGGTTGAAGAAGGGACGAGTATTTGGAAGTACCAAAAGATATCAACTGGTTGTTGACTTTTCAAACCGTCTAACATTTCCAGCTCCTTTAAGTGTCATAAACTATTGTTTGTTGTTCTATAATTATATTTACGGCTGTATTTGTAAAAGGAAAGATACGAATTCTGATACACTGCAACTTAATGAAGTTGATTGGGCATACTGGAAAACATTGGCATCAGATTACTATGAAGAAAGTTTTGGCGAAAAAGAAGTAGAAAACAGCACTCAGTGGAGGATGAGTAAGGTACTTGAACTACAAAAAGCACTCAATGATCAAAGAAGACATATACGTCAACTTCATGCTCATTTAGATGAATTACAAATTAGAATAAAAAGAGATCATGAATATTTAGAAGATCAATCAATTCAGATTTCTCTGGCAGAATATCTTCAAATTAAAAACGTACCACAAATACTTTCAAGAATATCACCTTATCCTTACACAAAAATATCACGTTTTCCAGTGTCTGACAAGCGTGTACCATGGAAATATGTATGGAAAGACTATGATCCCATTGCTTATAATAAGCCCAGTAGAGATTTTCCACCAGAACAACGACAATTTGTAGACGTAGACATACAATTATTGCGAGAAACTGAAGGTGAAGATTTCCGTTTCCCCACTTTTAAATGGAATTTCTCCATTCTTAGTCCTGGAGGTAAATTTTTAGATAGACAGTCATGGGTTAAGGACCAAAAAGGGCAACATTATGTATATGAAATAAACGAAGAAGGCCTGCCTAGAAATCCCTTAGGAAGAACAGGACTCAGAGGAAGAGGATGTCTTCCTCAATGGGGTCCTAACCATTTTATGTATGCAATCATTACTCAATGGCAAGAAGTAGAAAATATTTCATACCGAGATTACTTGGAAGTTGTTTTATTGATAACAAATGAAAATACTGGAGTTTCCATTCCTGGTGGGTTTGTCAGTACCGAAAATCCTTATTCGATATTCTCAACACTTTTTGAAGGCGATATCAGTTGGACTTCAGAAGAATCCATGATTGCATTTTTTACGTCTTTGGCACAATCTTCAGAGTCTCAAAAAGATCCTCAACAAGAAGATTCGCCTAAAAGTGACGACAATGAATCACCACAAGTAGTCTCTGAGTCCGGTAAAGAACCATCTTCCGAAAAGAATCTTGAAAAATCAGTTGCAGGAGAAAGCCCTTTTATCTTTCAACAGCTAAAACGAGGCTATTTGGACGAAGCTATCAACACAGATCAGTCTTGGTGCGAAGCCGAAGTTTGGCATTTTCATTACAATGTTCCGAATTTAGTTGAAGAAAAATTCAAAGCTGACATGCTATGGTTACAATTGGATGAATACGCTCTTCATAAAGTTTCTATTGGTCAAGCTTTTTATTGCATACTATAGCTAAAAATATGAAAGCTGTATTAGAAGTGATGTGATAACTAAAAATAAAATAAATTAATGGTTTTTATTGTTATAACAGTTTAAAACATTAAAAATACTTTAAATTACTGAGACGTTACCTTTATTTTTTTTATTCATTATGGAAGGGTAACTAAATGTAAACAATATTTTTCAGCTTGTTTGTATCGAAAAAAAGTTCCTTAGTTTGTTTGTTTTTTCAGCTTAAAGTTGTGCATTTAGAAAGAATAAAGATCTTTAAATATGTTTAAATAGTGTATATGTTTTATTTTTTATTTAATCTCGCATTGTAAAGTTATTTTTGTTAAAACTTTTGAATTTTTTTCCCGCAAATTTCAAAATCTATTTTATAAAACTGCCTTCTTAAAATGCTTTTCGCCAACAAAAATCAATAAAACTGTGTAAGAGGAAAAAAAAAACCAATCTTCTAAGCATAACAAGTAATATAAAAAAAATTTAAAGTCAATTCATTACTTTTTTTCATTATATTGCAGAAAAGTCCTTTACAAATAAAGTTGAAATTTTCCATTTGCATCTGGCGCCCGCTATTATTAGATATATGCAACTTAAATCTAAAAAGAAACTAAAATTAATTAATTAAATTTAATTAATGAATTAATATTTGAAAAAACTGTATTGACATCAAGTGTCATCCACTACAAGTTCAAAAATGTATTTGAACTTGAGTGGAGGAATAAAAAATATTTCATTAACGATTGAAAATTTGAACAAGATATATACAGGGAGAGTGTGAACTAATAGTAAGAATTGAAAAAAAAAAAGAAACTCTGACGTTGGAAGAGAGCTGAACTTTAATAATGTTGAAAAAGGTATAGATTAAAATTAAAAACGCTTTGCAATATAGATTATACAAAATCTTTTATTATTTTTTTTACCCACAACTATATCTGTAGTTTTTACGGTGTTGCGGATTATAGGCAGAAATTTCCAGTAATTAACAAATTAAACTGAATGCTGTTTTTTTTTTGGGGGGGTTGTATTTGGAAGTCTATGAATGTTCCCCTAATACGCTATCATGTCATAAAATTTCAATAAATATGTTTTTTCCATAAATAAAAATGATTTAAAACGTGCTTACTTAAATTTTTATATGCGATGCTACTCAATTAATAGTGAAATGTAATGGCCATTTAATCATTACCTTAACATCACTTCTTTGATGAGAGAAATTTAATAGTTGGAAGTTGCACAGACTCTCTACAGTAAATATCTGACAGTTATATTTGCTAATATTTTTCTAATATTTACGCTTTACACTTTGCAATGTCATTGTTGTGAAAGCGTAGATAATTTTTAATTAAAAATTTCACAAGAAAAAAAAGTGAAATCCTTTCATGAATTTCAATTTATCATATGTAAACATACTTTTCTGGATGAATACATATGGAAGTATATCAAGGTTCAATAACAAAAGAAATTTATAAAGCAACGGGTCAAAGAATTATCGAATTCAACAGCTACAAGAATATACCAAAGTTTGATAACCGCAGGTAAGCAATTGTTCAAATACTACAAGAAGCACTGAATTGAAGAATACCCAATTCTGGCAGAGAAGTCTGTTAAGTTTTGCTTTAATTAACTTTCATAAACATAAACCGATCCTTAGACACTATTTTGAAGAAATTGAAATATTCTGTTTAGATTAAAAACTAGGCAATTCAAAAGGAAATACAAAGCGCGCGACTTCATATTGACCAATCATTAGATTTAGCATGCCAGTTTTAAAACACACATAAATAAAAGTGTATTTTAGTTAAAAGTTTTTTTAAAATGAAAGTTTCTCGTACTGTGCGAGAAGCTCAATCTGTTTTAAATGATAATTTATACTTTTACTTATTTTTAATTTTCCAGTTTCATTTTTTTTAGAGATGTCACGGACTTCTAACCAGGACACCATCCTGTTCACATATGATAATATGCAATATGTTTTTATTTATAGCGATCACTTTGTTAAAAAATATAATGCCTTGCTTACATTTTTGAAACTTTTAAAGAAATCAACAACTAAAATTAATAATTCAAAAGTCAAACTACTATGATTTACGAATGAATTGAAATACTTTTATTAAAATAGAGGAAATAGGAGGAGGAATAGCAACAGAAAAATGTGTAAATATTTCTTTTTGATTAATACATCAGAAATACTCCTAAAAATAATTTTTAAGTATTCGTAATATTTAAAAACCGAATGTTTTTCTTGAAAATTCTTATGCTAATCCATCTAGAAAATTTGAATGTAGAATGATTTATAATCCTAAAGTTTGATGAATTTTAAAATTTAAACAATCAGTAGACATCCATTTCAGGATGAAGTTTTTGTTTTTCTTATGGTTAGAAGTATTAAAAAATTAAAAATTGAATTTTAATAATTAAATATGCATTATAATACATGTACATGAACGTCTAACATTATTAAATCAGATTGCCTATTAAAGTTTTGTCAAAAATATATATAAACATAGGGGGCAGTTTATATTAGAAATCGCTCTGTAAAATATTTTCTTCTTTGCTGTCTTTCAAGATTAATATCGCCATAGAGTATAAATTCCTGGTTGAATAAATATAAAACAAACTATAATTTTCTACGGGTTTTTTTTTTCAAAAATGTTGTGTCATCTTTGCATTGGAAAAGTTGCGATTGCTGTACACTAAGTGACCATTTTACTCTTTGTAGATGCGTTTTCGATGCTTGCGGTTGTGACATGGGAGGTGATTGCGACTGTCTCTGTACAGCGATAGCGGCTTACGCACAAGAATGCAGCATTCACGGAGTTTCTATAAAATGGAGATCACAAGAACTTTGCCGTAAGTAATAGTGTTCTTTTTGTAATGTTTCAATATAAAGAGGGGTTATATTTATAGGCATAATAAGGCTTTTTGCAAAAAAAAAATTGTTGTTTAATTATGTTATTTCTTGTTAATATTATTGCTAATTCTTATTTATAATTTATATGTTATATTTATAAATTATTCAATACATGTATTAAAAAAGCTTTCTTTATTACTTTTTAAGTATTTATAGCTCACGCATTTAATTTTGTGGTTAAATCTCAAAATAGGGGCCCGTTGGGATTTGGCTACTTTTTTGTGGCGTCATTTGAGTGATAAGTTGCCAAATGTGGTAATTAGGATTTCTTGTACTATTTACAATTCAATTCACTTCACTTACAATAACAATCAGGGAGGCCTGATGGCCGAGTGGCTCGGTACTACAGATTTTGGGTTTGAGTCCCGGCGAAGCCATGGATGTTTGAAGTGGTTCGGAATCCACTTTAAACCGTAGGTCCCTTTCTAATAGGATCGTAGAGAATTTTGGGGGTAGTGTTACTCGCGTCCGTAGCATATCTTTAAACTACACGTGTCTCCTGGGTAGTGCTAAATGAATAACAGCGGTGCAGCCCTTGCTTATGGCATAAAGATTAACCGTCTCTGTATTGCCAGCTGCATTAGAGGAAAAAAAAAATCGCAACCAGTTACTTGGCGGACATTGGCAAAAAGAATTTTTGTCGCCAAATCCTAATGGCCTCTGTTCTGCGAATTTACCAATTATGTTTGTACTAAAAATGTTTTAGCATTTTGCATTTGATTTGGCATTTTTTAATATTCCGACAAGAAAAGTTTTTACTGATTAATAGCTGTTAATGCTTAACTTCTGTAGTTTTTAAATAATAATTTGGAAGAAAAATTATAAAATTAGTAATTAAAATCAAATTCTGGGTACTGTTATTTTTTAGTTATGATCTATCATATCAATGGCTTTTTTTCTTTTTCCAGCCATTCAGTGCGAAGAATGTTCCACTTACGACAGTTGCATCCCATCCTGTCCAAAAGAGAACCTGTGAAAATGAATACCGGTATGGTAAAATCGAAGATTCATGTTCAGCGGACTTCTGCGTGGAAGGTTGCAACCCTAAGCCCTGTCCAGCAGGACAGATCTACAACAATGAGATTGAATACAAGTGCATCCCAGAAGTGGACTGCGTCGTGCCATGTTTGGAGATAAATGGCGTCATTTACAATGAAGGTGACAGAGTGACCGACAAGGATGTAGTTGATTCTTGCCAGTCTTGGTATGAGCAACTTTGTCTTTTCCTACTTTTTTTTTAGAATTCAACATAAATAATCTTAAGGAAACTCTAGTCCTCTTGACAGTGCAATGAAGGGATACTTGCATGCTTTTAGATTTATTTATACTGTAGCAATTATAGATAGTTATAATCAAAGTAAATTATTCATAATTTTTTATAATAATATACAGAAGAAGAGTTCGAAAGTTAGAGCATACTTTAAAAAATAATAATTCGAAATTTAATGAAGAGAGAAAAAGTTAATATTTAAACAGGGGAAAAATATGATTTTTTTTTTTTTATTATAGACACACACTTACATATATTTAAAAAATCAATATTTTTATAGAACTATGTTGAATCAGAGCTCATTAGTTAATCAGGTGCAGTTAAAAACAAATAGTGATCTTCATTGTTATATATTTGATGCCATTGCAGTAGAAAATTAACAAAAAAGAACAAAAACTACAAAAAAAATGACAAAAATTTGAAAAAATTGAACAAAAATTTTGGATGATCTTAAAAAGCATTTTAAGCATTTACCGTTTAACAGGTTATCATTACTAATATTTATTGTTTTATGTTTATTAGATTTTATTGACTCTAAATGGTTTAATTGCGATAAAATAATGGAGTTGTGTAATCATTATTATTATTCAAATGGACAATTTCAATTATTTTCATTGCTTACAAAAAATTTTCAATGAAATCAAGAAAAAAAAAAAAAGTTTTTTTATTGATTTTTACCTTAATAATCATTAACAAGAAGATGGATTCATATTAATGAACGAAACGATTTTTAGTATGCAGGTCTTTTTCTGTAATTTTAAAAGTTACGGAAACTTTATCACAGAAATTCTAGGTATTCTATTTTTCGTATGTTGCATCGATTGCGTAAAAAATCTAGGGTTCCGTAACAGAAAAATGTCGAATTAGCTGCTGTTAAGCCATGTTAATTAATTTTGTTAATCAACTGCATTGCACCATAACCCCTTTGAACTCTTTCCAACGATATCCCTTATGTAAAGATCTAATTATAACTAGAGTTACTAAGGGTTTTTTTCTTGGCCAAATGTACCATATAACCACATCAACAAAGTACCTAGCTAATATACATATCTAATATTAATTCCTCGTGTGTAAAGACCCATCAATTAGAATGGAAGCCAGGAATGACATTTTCTACTCAAATTGATCTTTATACAACACCGGATAAGTAGTCTGTATCTTGAAAACATTATCTGTTAGTAAAAAATGAGCTATTCTAGCTTTATAAAAATTTCCTTTCCATCCTTTCTGTATAAACATCATCTTTTTATCTTTATAAGTCTTCTAATTATTGTTTTTTAATATATATCCTGAGTTTTGCATCACCCAGTGTAATAATATGCATTCAGATATAGGTGATAAAATAACCACTCGCCATGTCTATGAAAAATGAAAGGGATGCTATCAGACAATTTCTCATGAAGCACATCGAGTTGCAAAAATATTTACTAACTATACACATTATGCACAAACAGGTAATTGAATTCATATAACTAATTAAAAAAACAATGTAAAGCACGGACAATATGGGGGTATTGTATATTAATTGTAATTATATTTCTAAAATTATTTTCATTTGTTGATCTATCTATTCAATATGTTAATAAAAAAACTGCTTTTTTATTTACTATTCTGTTGACTGCATCTATGAAAATAACTAATTAATGTGCTATTTATACTTCTCTTGCAAAAATGAACTTTTCAGTTCAGAATTTTGAAACCATGCTATAATCTTATGCATATGAATAGTGCTAATATTAATGTAGTGTATTAGTAGAAAAATTGTAAAATTCCGTTACATGTTCATTTTATATTTAATTCCTTGGCAAACAATGTTCCAATTAAAAAATTGCTATTAAATATGATAGATAAAATGGAGTTGAAATCTTTTAAATAAGATTCTTGATGAAAAATAGGAAAATTATTTCAGCCATATATCTAATTTCCTAATGTGTTATAAACGATTATGTTCAATTTATATATCACTGTGTTTTACTGACAATTAAGATTCACATTTTCGCATTTGAGATAAAACATATCAAAGAATAAATCATGTATAGAAATATCTTGATGCTTTGTATACTTGAGTATGGAGCAAAAAAAAAAAAAAAAAAAAAACACACACAACGATTATGCCTTATGCATATTTCATTAAGTAATTATTAATTTTTATTTCTTATATATACATATAATGATAATGGATTAAAATATGAAACAACTTTCTTTTTTTTCAGTCATTGCCAAAACGGAAAAATTAAATGCGCTGGGACCCTTGTCTTACGATCCAACCTCAGCGGCCTTGCTTGAAGACTGGTTGGACTCCGTGGATGAACACGCCGTCTTTGTTGGGGGCGATTACGAAGATCTCACCAATTCGGCTTTGAGAACCACCTACGAAGAATTTTGTGGTGTCACTAATATGACTGGAATTGAATGTCGAGTTGCAGAAACCAAAACGCCATGGCAAGAAACTGGACAGAATTTGATTTGTGAACTTCCGACTGGACTCATGTGTAATGACATTGAGCAAAACCACCAAATTTGTGAAGATTTCGAAATAAGAGTGTTTTGTGATTGTGGTAGGTTTTCTTTCAAGTATATATCTTTATGTAACATATTCAAAATCAAATATATATATATATATAGTATAACATATCAAAAAAATATATATCAGATTATTTTATATATTCAAATCGTTGTTAAATATACTCAAACAAAAATATGTTTAAATTTTTTGCCTATTGATAAACGAGCAAAATTCTTGAGATATTTTTCTTTCTTACGTATATATAAGATCTGAGCAGTTAATTATTAGATATCATAAAAAAAAACCCTTTACTTAATAGGAAAATCTCTTTGTATGTACTTCTCATGTATAAAAAAAAAGAAATAAATATTTCTCAATTTTTTTATAATTGTTTTTAACTGGAATAATATGTAAAATTAAATCAGTTAAAAATAAATATATAGCTGAAAAGACTTAATAGTTAAAAGTTATTTAGTTATAATACATAATAAAAAGATATTCTAAACCTATTTCATTTTACTTATTAAATATGTGTGAATTTTTATTAATTTGATATCCGTACTAAGTTATCATTTTACTATCAATAGGTCCTATGATAGAAACAACAACCATGCCAGAATCAACCACACAATTTATCACGCAAGCACCAGAATGCCACCACACAGGTTGGTCACCATGGATGAGTTCAGTTCTGCCCAACGAAAGGGTGAATTGGAAACAATCGAGAGGTTGCGTGGCAATCACATATTTTGTGCCGATCACGAAATAGAAGACATAGAGTGCCGCAGTACCTCCTCGCACACATACATTTCAAAAGACAACAATGAAATTATCTGCAATAAGAAAGTTGGACTGGTGTGTTTGAGCCGAAACTGCGATGACTATGAGGTCAGAGTTTTTATGTAACTGTGGGCCAGAAGGTAAGCATAAGTGTTTTCTGTAACTAAATCCTAGCTTAAGTTTTTAATTAAATCATAAAAGGGTTTTCTGTTTAAAATTAGGCAAATTTGCTGTTTATGTTTAACAAGATTTAAAAACTGATATTACATAAATTGCTGGATAAATATTCCTTTAGACCAGGGGTTTCCAACCTAAATGATCTCTCATAACTCCGCTTTGGGCCGCATATAAAATTATATATCCCCATATTAGATTTAGACCCACCATAAGCATTTTTATATTCATATTACAACCTGTTATATTAGACGTTCCAAGATGCGTGCGCAACATGAGTTTGTGAAATATAATTTAATTATTCTGTAAACTCATAAATAACAAGGCAATATCTGCCCTATATTCGCACGAATATTATTTTTAAAATCAGTTAATTTTTCTCATAATTTCGTCAGTTAAATTTTAAATATATGGATGCACATATAATGTATTTTTAATTCATTGATTTTCACTGCTTTGGTCATTGTAAAATAAATATATTTTGTAAAAGTCTGATAAATCTCACGAGCCGGAAAATTTTTCAAAGCGGGCCGCTGGTTAGGCACCACTGCTTTAGACATTACCTTATGAACGAATAATTTTTAATTATTTAACAAAAGTATTACTAAAATCTGATCACTTCATCAATTCTGTAATTCTTTCATAATAGCTTCTGCCAAAACATTACTTTTTTGAAATTGTTTAATGGTCCCGTAATTTGTATTATGATATAAAGTTTCAGAAAATTCTTATCAACATCCTTTTCCTGTCTGCATTAGATTTTCGAGAATTAAAAGTTTTCCTTTTTCTATGAAGTTCACTTTTAGTACTTAATCATTAAATTTTTTTTTTTTATTTTACTTCGAATTTTTTAACATAAATATTTATTTATTTTTTTATGTAATTTATATGTAAATTCTATCAGTCTCTTAAAAATTCAAAAAAGCATAATGTATATTAAATGTACAACCATAAAATAATAACTCTAATAACTATTAAATGGTTAAAGAGATTTTGTTAGACGTTATCATCAGACGGGATATCCGTAACTAGTACATCCGTTCATGATTCAGACTTTAAAAATTAATGTTTTACATGTTTTATAGAATTTTAAAGATTTTATTTTATATTGGCTTATTTGTTAAACGAAATGATTTGAATATAATAGATTTGTCATTGTAATAAGAGAAACTTTCTTAAATTGATAATTCAAAAAGATATTTCTTCCCATTCCAACATTACATTATATTATCGTATTATTAGTTTGCAACTTTAAAGACATGTTGTGGCACTAATGAAAGAAAGAACAAGCACCAGGAAAAATTATGCGACTATCCTCCACCTCAGGATTAACTAGATAAATGAAAATAAGAAATTTTTAGAATTTTTTTACAATATGCATTAAAACGAAATTTCAGAATGGCAAATTATGGCATAACCAAAACAAAGATGAACAGTTTTCAAAAATAAATAAATAAATAAAATAAAATAAATAAAAAAGAAATAAATTAATTAAACTAAATAAAAATAAATACAAAATAAATAAATAAAATATATAATTAAATATTAAATAAAATAAAATAAAGTTGAAAATATAAATAAAAATGGTCAAGGTTATGAGAGCAATTCTTACAGACAAAAATTTATACAATTGGCCATAAATTTTAAATCTATTGAAAATTATAATAAATATATAAATTTGTAAATACAATGTTTTATAGATAATTTATTTCTTAACTTCACTTTTTAATTACATTAAATGTAATAAAATTTATGCTCTGCAATATGAAATTGCGGCAAGAATTTTTTATATCGTAACCTCTTTCTGGGGTTCCTTTGTCACTCTTTCCCATGAAATTCTGTATATTTCATGCATTAAAATTTATATACAATATAGGACATTTCCTGCAGTGATTTAACATCCATTTTTTTAGTATTTAATTTTAATGAATTTTTGGCCTGGCTAAATTGAATTATTTGTAATGGATTACATCTACCTGCGATAAATAACACAAATTGAATATTTTAAATGCTATAAAGATTAAACATTTATGCCATGGTTTACGATTGAAAATCTCAAAAATAAAAATGTTCAGCTACAACTCCGGAGGTTCGAAGTGCGTGACAGGATGGACCGAGTTCTACAACATCGACAATCCGGACTTCAATCCCGCTGGAGACGACGACGAAAGCTTGTTCAGGATTCGAGAGATATCAATTCTGCGAAGGTGGAGTGCTGAAGAAGGCCGAGTGCAAAACCCTCGTCGATGGTCAGCCCGTCGACTTTTCTGCTGTGAACACATTTGGAATGAAATGCTCGCCCAGGGAAGGTTTCATCTGCTTCAAGGACAATGCGCTAGAATGTCAGATTTCATGGTTCGCTTCTATTGTCTTTGTGGTGAGTATGCCATTCTACATTTATTTGCATTTCGTTCTTTATCATCACTTATTCATTGTCACTTAAAAACAAGTAATATAAAAAAAAATTTTAAAGTCAATTCCTACTTTTTTCACTCTATTGCAGAAAGTCCTTTATAAATAATTTTTATACAATTTTTTAAAGTTTATCTGGAGCCATTTATTGGTAGATATATGCAACTTAAATCTAAAAAAATTTAAATTAATTAAATAAATTTAATTACTGAATTAATATTTGAAAAACTGTATTAACATCCAGTGTCATCCACTACAAGATTAAAAAAATGCATTTGAACTTGAGTGGATGAATGAATAAAAAGTATTTTATGAACGTTTGAAAATTTGAACAAGATATATAAATATATATAGGAGAGTGAACTAATAGTAGGAATTAAAAAAAAAAGGACTGGTGCTTTTCTAGGCAGGGTAAAAAGGTACTTAAAAAGGATATTAGAAATAATTCCGCCATCATGGAGCGTTGTATGCTTATATCTTCTTCACATTTAATACAATTATGTGTTAATTTATCCAAAAATATTCCATTTCGTTCTAGAAGGCATTTCATCACTTTATATTTTATAAGTGTAGTAAAGCAGATAGGGGCCTGATGGCCAGTGACAAGCTCTCGGTGCCATAGGTTTCGGTCTAGGAATGTTTTTAGTGATTCGGAATCCACTTTAAACAGTAGGTCCTGCTCTATTAGGACTAGTGCGTTGGGCTGCTGACTTTCTGCTGAAATTGCTTACTTTCTCACATGCTGTTCGCACTAAAGACTAAATTTTTTCTACTAAGTTTTCGATTAAAAATTAATTTTCCGCAAAGTCTTCGTTCTGAAGAATAAAATTGTTGAATTCAAGTAAAAATTCGGTTTTTTGTTGGCTGGTATATTTCTGTGTCATATACACTTTATATACAAAATAAATTAGTAATCCAATGCAATTCCTGCATTGGTAACAAAAATAGTTTAATAGTATTTTTCAAAGTGTTTTCTCAACACAACGAATGATCACTGTTCTTTTCAGTAAGTTCTTTTAATTTCCTTATAAATAAGTTCTTAATAAAAACTGCTGTTATTTTCAAAAAATAATATACTTTTCTTAAGCTTTTATATTCTGCTAACAATACAAAAAACAGCGATAATTATGCTGACAAAGATTTAATAATATTTCTGCAAGACATTTGGTTTTGTCTTTAATAAATCTTTCTGAATTGTTCTTATTTCTTCTTTTTAGAATACAGACATTAGCTTAGCTTTGATTTTTTTTTTTTTTGTAATATCCAAAATTTTACCCCAAGTCAATTTTAATTAATTTTTTCGTGTGTCTATAAGTACAATTTAATAATTGATTTCTCCCCCATGCATGTATTGTTTAAATATTAAAAAATTCATTGACTTCCCATAATTTGTGAGATTGCATCATCAATGAATGAGAATTAATATTTAATTACTTAGAAGATAAATGATCCAATCATCCCCTTTCCTTTTCTAGAACCTACCGAACCGACAACTTTGCGAATAATAGAGACCACACCCACTCCTATACCCATAGTGCCAGTTCCTTTCGAATGTGGTTGGACGCCCTGGTTGAATACCGATACCCCTGATGTCGGGGAACAAGATGATGGTGACCTTGAGGATTTGTCTACTATACAGGTACTATTACTATGCATAAATAAAACAATTTAACTGATGCAAAAAGTTTGGTGGCAAACATCATCACATATTTTCCTTTTCTTCGAAAATATTGAAATAAAGCTTGAAAATCAGAATACAGAAAAATTCCAAGAATCAAAATGTTGAATCTATTGCAACATCCAGTCTTCAAAGTTCTTTTTTAAATATTAGTATCGTTGTAAAAGAAGGCTTTTATTTTAATTATGCAAGTTAGTTTATTAAAACAATTTGCACTTCGAATTTTATTAAAATTGTAAATTAATTTTAAATTTGATATAATTCTGTATTTTAAAGATATTTTTATGTAATTTTTTTTACTATATTTTTATATCCCCAATCCTAAATTCTGTTAGTAAAATATTATATTATTAAAAGAATTATATGTATTATGTGTTATCATTTAATAATATATAAAAGTATTATGTAAGATTTCTATCGTCTTGAATGATTAAATTTTTATGTTACAAAGTTGAGCGTATTTTTCTAGTTTTCATCACACATTTCATTGATATTTTTAACATTAAATTTACCAAAATATAAAATTAGGCCGTGAGGGGTGAGTGTCTGACTCTCAATGCACAGATTTCGAGTTCGAATTCCGGCGGTGGCATGGGGTGTTTGTAGTGGTTCAGAATCCACTTTAAACAGTAGGTCCTGATCTCACGTGACTTCTGGGCGTAGGGCAGACAACCCTACACCGTAAAAAGAAAACATCTCCTCTCTCGAAATCTGCCAGTAGGCAGACGGCCTTGGCCCACCATGGGCTGTTGCGCCAATGAAGAAGTATGAAAGATGTCATTTCGCTTAGGTTGTGACGCCGGGACATATCAATTACTGCACGCCATGTAAAAATATTTATACAGTATACAAATATTTTGCCATAAAAATATTTATACAGTATACAAATATTTTTTTGCCATATAAAAATATTCATACAGTATACTATATAAATATTATACACAGTATACTTCTTTTAAAACGATACTGTATAAACATTTTGCAGTATAAAAATATGTATAGTACATAATAATAATTTGAATTGAATCAGTGTCCTTTAAAATAATTCTTATAGTGCCTTACTATAAATAACATCAGTCTTCCAAATAACCATAAAATTTCAGAAAAGGAAAAATGCCACTAAAATGAGCAGGAAAATCACATGTAAAATAACGAAAGTTTCAATTAAACTATTTTATGGAAGAATTTTTTTTTATTTTAATTTTACTATTTATTTAATAGTAAAATTAAAACTATTTTTATGTAAAAAATGTTTTTCATGTATCCATTAAAGTAATTTTCTTCACAAAATTATTAAAATTGTTCTAAAAAAAGAGCATTTGTAAGAAAGTCATAAAATTAAAAAAATTTTTAAATGAATTTAGTTTCTAAAATTTGCTTTTTACCCTCATAATAAATAAGTAAGATAACAAAAAAATTTTTTAATGTCAATTCCTACTTTTTTTCATTACATTGTAGAAAAGTCCTTTACAAATAATTTTTATTCATTTTTTTAAGTTTATCTGTCGCCATTAATTGGTAAATATATGCAACTTAAATCTTAAAAAACTAAAATTAATTAATTTAATTTAATTACTGAATTAATATTTGAAAAAACTGTATTAACATGCAGTGTCATCCACTACAAGTTTCAAAAAAATGTATTTGAACTTGAGTGGATGAATAAAAAAGTATTTTATTAACGTTTGAAAATTTGACCAAGATATATATAGGGAGAGTGTGAACTAATAGAAGGAATTGAAAAAAAAAAAAAAAAAAGAACAAATGCATGAGAAATTAAATACATATGAGTAGACCATTGTTAGTAGTTTTCATATTAATACATTTTGAATAACAAATATTTTTTTTTGTTATATTTTAATTTACTTAAATATCTCTCATTAAATACTTTTAGAAATTGTGGATATTTTACATCTAATTTTCCCAATCATTTTAGCGGCATTTTTATTTCTACAATTGTATGCTTGTAAATAAAAAAAAAATTTATGTAAAAATCAAAATATTATTATTTTTGTTTAAATTAACGCCTTAGTAGTGTATTTATCTTTATTTTCTATTATCAGTACTTGTATAAAACATGCGGAGGAGCAGATTTGAAAGACATTGAATGCCGAATGTCTAGAACCCACCATTCGTATGATTTATCCCAACAAAACAATCTCCAATGCAATCTTCAAGATGGATTCTCTTGCCACAATAAAGATCAGATTGGAAAATGCTATGATTACGAGATTCGATTACTCTGCATGTATGACTGGTGCTATCCAGGTGAATAAAATTATTTTTATGTTTTTTTTTTTTATCATTCTCTTGCATTTTTTAAAAAATTTTGACTGAAAAAAATTAAATATATCCAAAAGATATTTTATTTTCATAAATTTGAAAATTTTTAATTTGACGAGAGTAAAGGATTATGTTATGCATCTATGGGAAACAAAAATTCTAATGAATAATATTTTTTCCCATAATATTTATTTAATGCAATCTTATCTATTCTTAAAGCAAAAGTAAACTAATGTTCATTGTATAATTTTTATTACAGCAACTACCACCCCTGTTCCAACTACAACAGTAACAACAGTTAGTAAGTATTTTTAAACTGTGAAAAATATTTACACGATGAAAAATACTAATCTTTTTTATATTTATAAGAAACCTTCATTTGTGACTAATTATATAATTAATGAAATATTATGCTTAAAGTCACAAAGTCTTTAAAATTAAGAAGGTTTTTTCAGAAGATGTTTAACTCATATTTTAATTTTTTATAACGAATGAAAAATATTGGTTGTTGGTATTTATCGTACCTTCTTATGTATTTCAAATAGCAGTAGGTGATCGGTTAACTGTACATTATCTTCTCTTATTGTTTTACATTTAAAGAATCTTTATTATGTAATGATACACTATATCTATTATCACTATACATAATATATCACTTCCACCACATTCCACAATTTGCTATCTAGGAACAGCAAATGTGAAAGATTTCAAACAAAATAGCAAGTGCAAAAGATTAAAATTTAATAGATAAATATTTTGGGAAAAGACCAATTTACAAAAGATCGGCTCTTTTTTTCCAAATATCATTTGAAGCTTTTGCCAAGTCTATTTATGTTATTTTTTAGAATACCTAAACCAAATCATTACAATTTTTCAAATGCTAATTCAGAATTACGTAAATTTTGATATCAAAAAAATTATGCTATTTTTATTTACTTCTAAATGGCCAATCCAAAATCAAGAAAAATACTTAATCCAAGGAAAATCTTAGAATTTTGTTATTGATGTTGTCTTATTATAACCGAAGAGCCCAAAAATTAAAAAAAAAACTCATTCCAAAAGAAAAGTGGAACAGCTTCTGATGATTACTAGACAAATCTTTGCTAAATAAAATGAATTCCTTCACAGATCCTTGTCCCGATGGCGAAGTGTACGACGAATGTGCTTACAGGTGTGACCAAATGTGCTCCTCTTTCACCCATCAAATGACTTCCAGGTGCGTGTCCTTCACCAACTGTGTCCCCGCGTGCCGTCCCATTGCCGGATGTCAACCACCTAACGTCTGGAGGGACTATTACACCTGCGTACCCAAGGAAGAATGCACCTGCATATTTTTTTTAGAAGGCGACCAAGAAAGAATCGTGGCTGTAAGTGTGCACCAATAACAGTTTTAATATACTGCCAATAGATGTAGCCAGCTGATAAGCGATAGAAAGGTTGAAACTTATTAGTGCCATCTCTATTGTAGAGGCATCATGCAATGAATATGTAAGATTTTATTTGAAGAGTAGATTCTACGTTAAGCATGCGTTATATCTGCGTTATTCGAGCATGTGCATTAATTTTTGATAAAGCTTTTAAAAAAAAGAGATCAGTAAACAAAAATCATTGTGGGAATTTTGGATCTTTACATTTATTTCTGTTGTTTTGAAATTAATGTTTCATTAAAAAAAACTGCATTAATAGTATACACAAAAGCAAATTTTTAATTAACTTTCGCAAAAATTTCCAACCCTTTTTATAGTGACTCGTATGACTTTAGAATACTAATAATATAATAATAATATAAATCAAATATAATATAAAAATTTCAAATATAATAATATATATATTGAATATAATAATATATTCAATATATTCAATATATTCATATATTATGAACATCAGATATCAGGGTTGTCAATGTAGGAGGACCAAAATTTATTGTAAATATTACAAAATTATGCAAAGAAAACTAGAATATATAGAAATGAAATGACAACTGTAAAAAAGTTACTAGAAGATGCAACTAGAATAGTTAATAAATCTTGATGGGAAATCCCTTAATTTCTCTCGAAAAATCGTCACTTGACTAAAAACTCGATTTCGTACTATATATTGGATGCATCTGAGCAACTATGGAATCAGTAACAGTTGTTATACGTATTTGTACATAATGCTATCTTTGAACATTATTTGTTTGCATAGAGAACATACATAATGTGTGTTGCATAAAAAACGTACATAATGTTTTCTATATAAACATTATTTGAACATAATGTGTTTCGGTTTCTATTTGTACATAATGATTGTGTGGCAGAAAAATTTAGAAAAAATTAAAAATTATTCATTTTTTTAATATAATTTTCAAATGTATCCGATAGTTTTCGTATGCTTCTTATATGTGATATAATATATATATATAAAATATCTATATATATATATATATATATTTATATATATATATATATATATATATATATATATATATAATATATATATACATCACATATAAGAAGCTGATATGTGATTATAATAATAACATTGTTTGGAATAAATTTAGTACTGTTCCTCTTGTGAAATTGATTTACGTCGAAAAGAATAATTAACATTAAATTTCCCTCAATAATTGAAAGAAGGTGCAAAATTAATTCTTAGAACAAGTATTTTGTTTTTGCTGTGATTTTTATAATGTGTATTTAAAATTGAATGTTTCAGCCCAACGAAGTTTTCATAAAAGACTGCGAACGATGCCAATGTGTTCACGATCAGTTGAACTGCGTCATAGATCCCACGTTGTGTGGACCACCACCTACAGGCAAAACTAGGCTAAGTATGGGACATTTTTAAATTTTTAAAAAAATTTTTTAATTTATAATGATTTCTTTAGAAGTGATTTTTTTAGGGTTTTAAAAATTCAAGCATAATTCTCTCAAATGTCGCCAATCGACACGAGAAATCTTTATAATGATTCCTTTAGAAGTGATTTGTTTTTTTAAGGTTTTATAAATTCCAATCTAATTCTTTCCAAATGTCGCCAATCGACACGAGAAATCTTTATAATGATTTCTTTAGAAGTGATTTGTTTTTTTAAGGTTTTATAAATTCCAATCTAATTCTTTTCAAATGTCGCCAATCGACACGAGAAATCTTTATAATGATTTCTTTAAGTGATTTTTTTTTTAAGGTTTTATAAATTCCAATCTAATTCTTTCCAAATGTCGCCAATCGACACGAGAAATCTTTATAATGATTCCTTTAGAAGTGATTTGTTTTTTTAAGGTTTTATAAATTCCAATCTAATTCTTTCCAAATGTCGCCAATCGACACGAGAAATCTTTATAATGATTTCTTTAGAAGTGATTTGTTTTTTAAGGTTTTATAAATTCAATCTAATTCTTTTCAAATGTCGCCAATCGACACGAGAAATCTTTATAATGATTTCTTTAGAAGTGATTTGTTTTTAAGGTTTTATAAATTCCAATCTAATTCTTTCCAAATGTCGCCAATCGACACGAGAAATCTTTATAATGATTCCTTTAGAAGTGATTTGTTTTTAAGGTTTTTATAAATTCCAATCTAATTCTTTCCAAATGTCGCCAATCGACACGAGAAATCTTTATAATGATTTCTTTAGAAGTGATTTGTTTTTTTTTAAGGTTTTATAAATTCCAATCTAATTCTTTCCAAATGTCGCCAATCGACACGAGAAATCTTTTATAATGATTTCTTTAGAAGTGATTGTTTTTTTAAGGTTTTATAAATTCCAATCTAATTCTTTCCAATTGTCGCCAATCGACACGAGAAATCTTTATAATGATTTCTTTAGAAGTGATTTGTTTTTAAGGTTTTATAAATTCCAATCTAATTCTTTTCAAATGTCGCCAATCGACACGAGAAATCTTTATAATGATTTCTTTAGAAGTGATTTGTTTTTAAGGTTTTATAAATTCCAATCTAATTCTTTCCAAATGTCGCCAATCGACACGAGAAATCTTTATAATGATTTCTTTAGAAGTGATTTGTTTTTTAAGGTTTTATAAATTCCAATCTAATTCTTTCCAAATGTCGCCAATCGACACGAGAAATCTTTATAATGATTTCTTTAGAAGTGATTTGTTTTTAAGGTTTTATAAATTCCAATCTAATTCTTTCCAAATGTCGCCAATCGACACGAGAAATCTTTATAATGATTTCTTTAGAAGTGATTTGTTTTTTTAAGGTTTTATAAATTCCAATCTAATTCTTTTCAAATGTCGCCAATCGACACGAGAAATCTTTATAATGATTTCTTTAGAAGTGATTTGTTTTTTTAAGGTTTTATAAATTCCAATCTAATTCTTTCCAAATGTCGCCAATCGACACGAGAAATCTTTATAATGATTTCTTTAGAAGTGATTTGTTTTTAAGGTTTTATAAATTCCAATCTAATTCTTTCCAAATGTCGCCAATCGACACGAGAAATCTTTTATAATGATTTCTTTAGAAGTGATTTGTTTTTTTAAGGTTTTATAAATTCCAATCTAATTCTTTTCAAATGTCGCCAATCGACACGAGAAATCTTTATAATGATTTCTTTAGAAGTGATTTGTTTTTAGGTTTTATAAATTCCAATCTAATTCTTTCCAAAATGTCGCCAATCGACACGAGAAATCTTTATAATGATTTCTTTAGAAGTGATTTGTTTTTAAGGTTTTATAAATTCCAATCTAATTCTTTCCAAATGTCGCCAATCGACACGAGAAATCTTTATAATGATTTCTTTAGAAGTGATTTGTTTTTAAGGTTTTATAAATTCCAATCTAATTCTTTCCAAATGTCGCCAATCGACACGAGAAATCTTTATAATGATTTCTTTAGAAGTGATTTGTTTTTTAAGGTTTTATAAATTCCAATCTAATTCTTTCCAAATGTCGCCAATCGACACGAGAAATCTTTATAATGATTTCTTTAGAAGTGATTTGTTTTTTAAGGTTTTATAAATTCCAATCTAATTCTTTTCAAATGTCGCCAATTGAGACGAAAAATCTTTATAATGATTTCTTAATAAGTGATTTATCTATTTTTTTTTTTTATGGTTTTATAAATTTCAGCCTCATTCTCGTCAAATATCGCTAGTCGCCACAAAAATCGAATAAATGCATAAAGATAACTCATTCCACACTCAGCGGTATTTTTCTGGCCTACATAGCTTTCAGCATTGAGACATTTATTGTTATTTCTTTCTCACGAAAAACATCTTTAACATGGCACACTCACAAGAGACTCAATTGGGAATGAATTTCGTACGAAGAGCATATTGAATAGAATTATGGTTCATCAATTTTTCAGCAAAATTAAAACGCCATTAATGAATTTGTCAACAAAATTAAAATGCAGTTAATTTTCAAAATTTCAGTTTTATTAAAATTCTAAAAATCATAGATGACACATACAAGCCAATTAACTTAATAAAAGATGAATAGATGGAGGAGGCTTTAGTACAGAAACAAAAACGCCAGGTTTATTGAATGAAAACAGAAGCTCCATTGATAAAAGTAATGTATAATTTTAATAATAATTTGCCCCCCAATTTTTTCACAGATTCTAAAAAATTCCTCTAGTTTACAGCAATTTTCTTAAGTTCTTCATATTTTCTAGAAGCTTCACCAAATCCGTCATCAAAGTTTCACTAAATGCATCGCCAAGATAGCCAAATAAGTTCAGCAATATTTTCCTACATTCAATTTATATTAACAGAAATCGCCAAAATTATTTCATGCAATAAATCAAATAAACAATTTAAAAACTGAATTTTATTGTTATTTCATTTATAATAATATACTTATTTACTTATTCAAAAGAAATTTCCTATCAACATATGCATGAATATTACATTCCAAAAAAAGTCTGCAAAGTTCTCATACAATTGCGTTGTTAATGTAAGTAAGACAACATCTAATTTCTTATTAGCATATATAACAAACTTTATATGCTTCTTCCTTCTTCTTTGTATTGGAAAGTTTACACACTTTAAAACTAAAACTTATTTGGTTTATAATATAAAACTAATGCCAAATTAAACTAAAATGAAAACCTCTTAATAATATAATCTACTGAAATATTTTTGGTTGAAATTAAGAATCTTAGAAAATTATAAATATTTTTTTATTATTGTGTGTTATATATATAAAAAAAAATATTTCAAAGTATCAAGAGTATGATACGTAACGTTTTAATAATGTTCGTGGAATTAAAAAAATATCTGTTAGACTAATTAAATTTATACACTCTAATATTATCAAACTATGAATAAAGCATCTTTCTGTATCTGTATAAAAGCCTCTTTTCTAAACTTTATAAATTAAATTGTATCAAATAAAATTTTATTTAATTTTTTTTTTAAAATTAATGATAGCTTTCAATATAATTTCCTACATAACTGATTTCTTTATATTTAACACTTCACCTTAAATCTGTTTTAAATTGGGTACAGTAACAGACAGGTGTGATATCAAATATTATTCAAGCACAAATTTTAATTTTTCGATAAAAGGCAAACTGAAACCGTGCTTTCTCCTACAAACTGACACCCTGGGGCGTCTGGGAAAATGGTCAGTCGCCCACGAGACTCTCACTCGAGAAGAAGTAGAACACAACAATGCAGAGAACCGTTTAGTTGGAGTACAGTTTCTCACCACGAGAAGTATATTAAGTGCAAATCTTCTTATTAGTTGATCTGCCTATAGACTCTCACACACAGAGGAAATATATTTCGCGCATCCTGCGTGTAGCTGACTATCGGATTTTCGGTTTAGAAGTGGAATCCTTTCACGAATCTATAATTATCTGTCTTTAAATGTGTTAAAATATTGTATGTGTGGGGTGTTTGTGCGCGTGTAAATAAAACTGCGATTTCTTCAACTTGTGCCTCATGTATCTCAATCCAATCAAACTCAGCTACAATCTGGTTGTCCAACTCTGCAAATCAAATTATTTTAATTAGATTTTTTTATCGTCATGTACGTTAGAGTGAAATACTTTTGAATTATCAATTCTTTATTAAAAATTCTTTTTAATGCTTACATTAAAAATTCATTTTTATGATTCATCTTATATTTTTAAAAAAGAAAAATAACTATGAAATAAATCGTTGTTTCGTTTTTTATTTCAGTTATTCCCAAAGAAAATATTACGCGAGAAGATTGCTGGACGGAGTGGGTAAGCATCGACTCTCCTGACAACGGGGTGGGCGACCTTGAAAAAATTAACACATACTGGGAAAAATTCGAATTCTGTCCAGATCCGTAAAAATCGAATGCCGAACAATATCAAGTAAGGACTTTTATTTTTTGCTTTGGTAATTTCGATTTATTTATTTAAAAAAACTAATATTCTACGTGCAACACAAACGTACAATATGGAGCTTATAAATAAAATTATAATAAATAATAAATTATTAATTATGATAAAAAGTAACATTTCATTATTTCTAGTTTTTTGAAAGGAAATTAAATATATATTTTTTTTACTTATAAATACTATTAGTAATATAAAAATAGAATATTGAATCAATAGAAAAATTTATCTAAGTTTTTAAATAGTATATATTAAGAGATAATTGTTTCACTTTGATTTGAATAAATTAATTGTAACTTTAACTGGAATGTATTATTTCTCAAAATAGCACTTAAATTTAGAATTTTTTTCTGTGTAAAATTATGGGCATTTGTATTTTCTTATATTTTATAAATATATAATGAAAGAAATATATATAAACACAAAGAAGAAATATTGCATAACTAAAATTATTAAATAAATATAAACAAATTCATGATGGTTTAATATAATATAAAGTTAGTCTTTTCAATAAATATTTAAAGACGAATACGGCATTTTAACGATTGAAATTATAAAATATTTATAAAATTATAAAAGAAAAGACTAATGATTTAAAAAGTTGATATGCATTATGCTAACCAAATTATAATTGAAAAGAACATACTATCATAAATCTAATAAAATCTAATCAATAATCTTCTTTTAACTAAATTTCGTTGACATGATGCGCTATATTATATCCAGTTATTGTGATGAACAATTATTTTCAGTTGCCAATATTTCTTGCAAATGTTGCAAAGTTTTTTTTTCTTGCAATGCTGTACTAATATTGTGTGTTATATATTCAAGACAAACAGAAGGCATCAGAAGTTGGACAATATATAACATGCGATCTGCAAACTGGTCTAATTTGCTGGAACAAGGACAATCAACCAGAAGGATGTTATGATTATGAAGTCAGGTATTTCTGTCCATGCGGTAAGTTTATGTATTATCTATTTTATATTTAAATTTTTCGCTTAATATAATCTAGTTGAATATATTTTTATTTTAATGTATTGATAAAGTTAAATTAATTAAAAAAGTGATGTTGATATTTGAAAAATTTCGAGATGAAATTTAAAATTTGTCATAAGAATAAAACAGGGATAACTGGAAGCTGCAAATTGCGAGTTACGCACGTCTTTTGAATAAATGTCGCTCATGTAAATAAAAAAGCTGCCATAGTTTAATTTCATTAAATTATCTTTAATTAAAAAACTAATATATAATAAATATATAATAAAATATAACTAATATATACCTAAAATATTGCTTTTTCAAAAAAAAAAAAAAATTATAGAAAAATTTATTTATTTTGAAAAGAACATATGTTCACAGAGAAATTGGAGAACGGTTACTTTAGTTTATTTCCTAAACTTATTATTTTGTTAATATCATCAAGAAAATAATGTCCTCATTAACAATACAATTTCAAAAATGCAATTTAAAGCCTAAGATAATCTTTTTTAAAAATATTTCAAAAATGATAAGGTGATTCTAGAATTTACAAATCTTCTTAAAGCCAAAGAGCGGGAATTTTACTTTCTCAAATTAGCACAGAGAATTTTGAAATGCATATTGAGTTAAAATAATTTGTGTCTTTGTATTTGTACCTCTTAAATATCTTGGAAAAGGAAACATTTCTGTCTATTTTCACAGACTGATATTAAAAAATTTACGAAATTATTATTAAAAATATCTTCCAGATGCATTTATAAGTTAAAAAAATTGTATTTGGAATTTTTTTGTACAATTTTGTTTGTATATTTACGTAAGCAATCATTTACAAATATGGATTTCATTAAATATGAATTGATGAGCCAAATTATTGATTGATTCTAGTTTGGAATCGTACTGTCAGTGAAAAGGACAAGTTACGCATAAGACATAAGAACTTTCTAATGAAATTTAATCTTACTTCTCATACTGACTGAAATCAATAAGATATATTGTTTCAATTTTTTTCATATAATAAAGATATGGTTGGTATTAAGAATTATGATATTACTTAAATTTTTCATTTTTTAGTAAAAATGGATGAAAGCAACAACATTTTTTTCGAGGACACAATATATATAGAAATTAACAATCAATATTAAGAGTATTCCAAATCAACAATCAAAAGTATTCCAAATCAACAATCAAAGAGTATTCCAAATCAACAATCAAAGAGTATTCCAAATCAACAATCAAAGAGTATTCCAAATCAATTTTTAAACGATAAAATAGTATTCCAAATCACCTCAAATTATTTCCATGTAGTTTTAAACAATTAAAGCTTATGTAATTATTTTTTAAGAAAGCTAAAAAAAATTATGAACCTTAATTTTCGTAACAGACATTTGAATTATTAGATGTATCAACAATTTTCTGTTTAAACATTTTATCTCTAAATAAATGTTCTCAGTATTTTCTGTGCTATAACTTACTTTATTTTCTGCATGTAGCAGCAACCACACTGGCCCCAACCACTCTCCCTACAACCACCGTCACAACTCCACCCACCCTGCAGCCTGGCATTTGCGTGTTCGGCTGGACAGAATGGTTCAACTCCCACCATCCCGACAACCGAGGTGACTACGAAAGCATCCAGAGCTCGAGGTTCAATCACATTTTCTGCTCCAGTGACATGATAACAAGCATCGAGTGCCGTCGTGCTGGAACGGATGGCATCGGTTTGTTGCAACGGGGCGTCTACTGTGACCTACAGGCTGGACTCATTTGCAGTCAGGACTATCTTGGAGAACAAGAATCATGTTGGGATTACGAAGTCCGTTTCTTCTGTGACTGCCCAACCACGGAACCTTTCACGGGTAAAAATGATATAGTTTTTCGATATAGCCTTACTGCTTACTTACAAAGGGTCCTTATATAGCACATTGTATTAAATCTGTGATGAATTGTTCTAGAAACTCTTTGAAGTAATAGAAACGCAGATTCAAATCATCTGGTGGCATTGCGTTGTTGTTACTGTTTTGATAGCCTATGTAAATGTTTCGGTGTAATTTGGGATAGTCTACATAAGCGTTTCACGTTTGCTATGAGACTACATGGTTAAGGTTTCATTCACGCAAAAGCCATTGAAAGTTCTTTCGGTATGCGTAATTGTCTGACATTGTATATTTGTATTTTATGGTTATTTGTTATGCAGTTGTAAAAATTATGATCACATTGAAAATTCTCTGATCCAGTAAGAGAGAAAAACCAAACTTATATAATTGTTGACCATATTTGATTCGTGTAATAGAAATAAATGCCTTGTTTAATAAGAGATGTGCCCACACATAACTGTAATGATTTAGTCGCATCGACTTTCCATATTTTCAGTTAAGTTGTCGGACAAATAAACTGGAGGCAGCAAAGACCAAAAATGAAACAATCCTAGTTATAGTTCATTTAACAACCTTGAAAGAGGACTTAAAGATTCCCCTGTCTACTAAAATAGCCCCAAAACATTTCGTGGGATTAAAGTCTGAACACCGAGCTAGCCTACCATTTGTTCTTAAAACTTAATCTTCAAGATATTTATCAACAAGTCTATCTTTTTGAGTTCATCTATTAAGATGGAATCATTAATAATATCTGTAGTATATGAGCAGGTATATAATCAAGGTTGTCGTCCCGATATCTCGAAGCAGTCTAGTACCTTCATGTAATGCATTCAAATAAGTTTGACTACCAAGAGAAATTCCAATTCAAACCATGATTATATCTTTTCTATAACTGTGACGACCAGAATTAAATATATATAACTTCTATAATTGTGCAATTGCCGAACGCATCTCATTGAAATTGATATTTCTTATTGTAACTGATTCAAGAGTTTAATATCCCACTGTAAGACATATAAAGACGTCTTACAGAATCAGCGTGTGATAATATTATGTCCATCCACCTTAAACCTTGTTAATGAATCCCATAAACATTGCCATAATTATTTTTGTACTAGCAATTGGAGATTTTATAAGCATTAAAATTACACACAAATTTAAAAAGTGGGATGTCCTTCCGACTTAATATAAGTGTCCGAATCTCCTCCTAAAAAAATTTTAATTTACTTATGATCACACTTAAAAAAATGATATTAAACAATTTTATTTAATTTTTTTAATGAACAACGAAAAACAATTTGCACTTTAACCTTTGAAGGCTGTATATTTAATGGATATCATTGCTTTTCCTTATTGTTTTGAAACACTTAGAATAAGCACTTTTTTTCTTTACATCTTTATCGTAATTATAAATTATCTTTATTGCAATTTCAAAATTTGTAAATCAAACAACTTTTGATTTCCTCACAGTTAATTTCCTTTGTGTCCGGATATTTTTTTTTTTTTTTTTTATTTTTCGAAACATCATTATTATGATTATATCGCGTTAAGAAGATGGTATGTTAAAGCGGATTATAACTATCTATCTTGTTTGCAGAACCCGAAACTCTTCCTCCAATAGTGACAGAGCTTCCATCTCTGGTACCATGTGCCTATTGGTCAGACTGGATCAACGAACACCACCCTCCCGAAAAAGGTAAAGGTACAAAAACAGGCGTTAAAGGAAAAGGAGCTAAAGTTGGAGGTGACACTGAAAAGGCCATGCCCCTCAAACTGCGAAGAGAATACGACTTCTGTAACGATGTAAGCCTTACTTGTCTTTTTTAATGATATACTACTGTGTTCAAAAATTAAGGACAATTTTCAATTTAAAATTCGGGAGCTTATGAAATTTCAATTTTTTTTTTTTTTGTTGTTGCTGGCACTGTACTTGACATCTGTGTGAAATTTGACGCTAAAATATTCATTAGTGTTTGAGTTACGCTTGGCTTTGTGAGACGCTAAAATTGATTCCGGCGATTTTGAAATGTCTGAATTAATTGAGCAAAGAACTTGCATTCAATTTTGTTTGCAGAAACGTATAGAATGTTGCAGAAGGCATTCTGTGAGCATTTCTATATCGGAAAGAAATGTTTATAAGTGGTATAAACAGTTCAAAGAAGGCAGAGAACGCATTGAAGACGAAGAGCCCTCTGGTCGACCTTCAACCTCAACCTCAACCGACGAAGCTCGCGTCCAAAGAATTAAAGATCTGGTGCTTGCAAACCGTCGATTTACAATTAGAGACCTTGCTGATTGTGGAATTTCAAAAGGATCGGTCAATTCCATTTTGAGCCTCAATCGCGTCAAATCGATTGGTACCGAAAACACTGAATGCGCCAGTTCGCACAGCATTGATTCTTCGTGACTTTGTCACAAAAAATGAAACCCATATCTTTCCACAACCATCGTATTCACACCGTGCGACTTTTGGCTATTCCCTAAACTCAAAAGTCCACTCCGGGACAATGTTTTAAGTCGATTGACGAGATTCAACGTGAATCGGTGGGCACTTTGAAGGCCATCGCTGCCGATGACTTTTTAGAATGCATTGATGGTTAGAAAAAAAAGTTGGCATAAGTGCATTGTGTCCGAAGGTGATTACTTTGAAGGCGATGAAATAAATTTGAAAGAATATATAAAGAGTTTTGAAAAAAATATAAAATTGTTCTTACTTTTTGGGCACATTAGTAGAGGCTAATTATTCTGTTTATAGGGCCTACCCAATCATTTCAATGATTGGCAATAAATAATCCTTTTTTGCGTATCTCTTTCAGGGCATCGTGACCGATATCGAGTGCCGTGATGCCGAAACAGACCTCGACCACAAAGAAACCGGGGACAGAAAAACGGTCTGCGATATGACCAGCGGATTCCGATGCAGAGGATACGACCAACCTGGGAAATTTTGCAGAGACTACAAGATACGATATTACTGTTCTTGCAGTAAGTTCTTCATGAAGAAACAATATTGATATCGATTCCTTCTATATAAAATTTATATTGAAAACTTCGTGCAATAAAGTAACTAAAAATCTATAGCTTCAATATTGAAAAAGATTTTCATAACAAAGGGCAATGATCAATTTAGGTTTTCATTTTGAAAATCATAAATTGTAAATACATGTTATTTTCTCGTGCTATCTTCTTATTGAAAAATGTAAACCAGAATGTTCTAATGTTATAGTAATAAGTTTACACCTCTTTTAAACGGAAGATTTCAATGCCTTAGGTTGTTCCGAGTTGTATGATATTCAATTCATTTTACTTTTGAAATGTTCAATTTATTTTTGTTTTCAATTGCTGATATTCTTCTTCATAAACTGATGACTAGTTATTTCAGTTTTAGCAATTCATTATATAATAATATAAATAGTTATTGCAGTTTCAGAAATCCACAGAATTAACTAATTTATAATTTAAATAATTTCTTCAGATTAATTGTAATTGATTTCCATAATCTCATAGAATCATGCAATTACATGCCATGCTAAATATTTTCATCTCTTGTAGTTTTAAGAGTTCGTCTTGCACCATGTGAAGTAACATTAAGTCATATTGATTGAAAAAAGTACCCAGTATTGTGTATTATATTTACGTTATGATTGTATGATAAATTACCAATTAAAATAAAAAAAAAAAAACGTACTGTTGTTTAATTTAAAAATATATTTCATTGGTAAATTATATTTTAATTTTTGAAATATTTAACAACTTTAATTTTCAGTATCGTAATCAGAAAGCTTTTTTTCTGAAAATGAAAAAAAGTTTTTTTAAGATTATGTAAAATAAAACAAATATTTTTGCGTTTATTTATATTTCTAATGATTTATAAAAAATAAACTAAAAGAACTTTTCAATAGCTAAATTTATTGTAACTTTTTATGTATCAACTTATACCTTCGTACTAGTTAGCGGTATAATTAAAGGTATAATTTTTCAGAAATTAATTATATTTATCATTATTTTTTGACTCTATAAAATATAAAAAATATTATATTTTAGGCAAAAGTTTTTATTATTAAAAAAGAATAAGTATTTGAATTTGTGCATTACCCTTTTTGACTTAATTGAACCATCTGAATTTTTTCTATCAAATATGTAGAACCAACTCCAGCTGTCATTATTACCAAGCCAAGTACACCTACAATTCATATTGGTAAGTAAAATATTTATTAAATAATACTTATTATTTAATTGTTCAAAAAATATTTATAATAACATGCTCTTAATATATAAACAATAATCATTTGCTCTTTAGTAATATCCATTCTGCAAAAAAAAACATGTATTTATTCACAGCTTATTTTTATGCATATAGTGTACAGATTTGAATCTGTGACCTCATGAGCACATAAATTTTTAATGCTTTCTGAGTGACCAGATATAGATACAGTACGTACAGTATATATATACGTACAGTACTCACAGTACCTATATGCGTACAGTACTCAGTACCTATATACGTACAGTACCTATGTAGGTATAGTACCTATATACGTACAGTACCTATGTAGGTATAGCACCTATATACGTACAGTACCTACAATATATATATCTATATACAGTGCTAACAGTACCAATGCTACTCTAGACTGATTTCAAACGTTTGGGAGGCTTTGTTTCTATCAGCTGGAATGAAATCCCTATTTAACTTAAGGTATCAATAGGAAATAATGCTAAATGCAGAAAAAACGTTAAATCTGCGATTTTTAACTTTAAAAGCATAGGAAATTATTTAGAAACAATAAAAAAAAGGGGCAGCCTGGTGGCCAAATCTCTAGCGCTCTGGCCTTTTATATCATAGACTTCAGATTAGAATTCTAGCGGTAGCATGGATATTTGTGAGTGGTTTGGAATCCACTTTAAACAGTAGGTCCCAGTCTGTTTAGCCCTTGTGTGCATAAGATGACAGTAGAGCGACAAACCAAAGCAATAAAAAAAATTGCGTTATGTGCGGGAAAATGTTAATCGAAAGTTCATTCTACTACAATGTTAGCCAAATCTTGTTGGACATTTTTCTTGTCAATGAAACTGAAGTTTCATGTTTCAATTATTGAGTGTTTCGATAAATCTTTTCTTAGTCGTCAGAAAACTGAGCTTGTTCAGTGATGGATTTAGGCTTAGACCGCAAGGTCTGGGCCTAGGGCGGTAAATTTTTAGGAGCACCAAAATATTCGACGCAGTCAAAAATTTGAAATCGATTTTGTTTTTTATCAACTGTAGGACCGAATTTTAATGCTTCTTTTCTTGCTTTGACAAACTTAAGATGTCAATATTTAAAGGGTAGAATTATTTTTTTAAATAATTACTCGTGTAAGTAGTAAAATTTAAAATATCTAGCAAATAGGTACTAAAATATTTTTCGTTAAGTATAGCATTTATCTATTGACGTTATATTTTTCATAAATTTTTCTTAAAAAATCTAAATGTAGCATTTGTTTGCTCGTCATTATAACACAAATATATATATATATATAATTCTTACCTAAATGGGCCTGAATGGCCGAGTGGCTAGCGCTCTGGCGCTTGGTACCACAGGTTTCGGGTTCGAGTCCCGGCGGTGCCATGGATGTTTGTAATGGTTCGAAATCCACTTTAAACCGTAGGTCCCGGTCTAATAGATCGTAGAGCGTTGCGGGGGTATTGTTACTCCGCGTCCGTAGCTTATCTTGAAGTTACACGCGCCCCTTGGGTAATGCAAAGTGAGTAACGTCTGTGCAGCGCTTGCCTTAAGGCATCCAAGACCAAGCTATCTAAGTGTTTGCCAGCTGCATTACAAAGAAAAAAATTCTTACCTAAATTTAATTCGAATCCAATAATACTATTTGTATTATTATTAGTATCATTATATATAAGGGCGTCAAATTAACTTGGACATATTGCGCCACCGAACCTAAATCCGTCACTGAGTTTGTTGTAATTTGAAGAATTTGCATTACAAATTTTATTTCATTTTACAGTTAAATAATTATTGCTATCTTATGAAAATAAATTGTATCTTAAAAATTGTAATATTTTATTTATGTAAATTATGCTTTCTTAAAAATTAAAAAGTTAAAAAACCTGTTTCTTTCAGAACCTTGCACTGTGTACTATAATGTAATCGATGGGCCCAAACCCCTGCCAGACAGCCACATAAAAGCATCCACCAGCAAAGATTCAATGAGTGGACCACAGAGTTCCAGGCTCAGTTCCATTTCTAGTACTAGATCTGGTAAGTTTAGATTGTCATTTATTGATCAAAGTTACTTTAGTTAGTTAAAGTTATTCTTTATATTTAATAGGTCGGTATTCTTTTATTATAAAAACTTCAATATTTGAACTCTTCTAACATTCTCGCTTGCAATTCGAACTGATTTTTAAAGATTTTAATCCTCAAATAAATTGAAAGAAATAAAATACTGATTTCAAACACCGCATTTCTTCCATTTTTCTTGGAAACCATGTATGAACTGCGGAATTGCCACACTTCTTCTTCATTGATGGAAAACCCCATGGTTGGCCATGGCCGTCTGCCTACTGGCAGATTTCGTGACAGGAGATGGTTTATTTTTACAGAGTAGGATTGTCAGCTTTATGCATAAAGCTCTACAGAGACGGGAACTACCACACTATTGATTCATATTTATTGCTAGATTTAGTTCTATGTTTAACATTTAATAGTTTGTGATGTTTCAGTAGCTTCTTGTTATACTGTACTTAACGGAAGACAAAACAATAATGCTATATAGTGGAATATTTTCTAAAGGTTGTGACATTTTTGTAGAAGAAATGCACACGAAATATCTGAAACTGGGATTTTATGACATTTGAATGTATTAGTACAACTCTTGTGAATGCCAATTGTCAGAAACCTATTTTTTTTAACCCTTATATCCCAAATTAATTTACCCCCATTTAACTCAAAATTAATTTTTGCTGCCAATTAGCTAGCATTCTGGCCTTTGGTACCACAGGTTTCTGGTTCTGAATCCTGGCGGTGGCATAGATGTTTATTAGGGGTTCGGAATTCACGTTAAACTATAGATTCCAGTCTAATTAGCCCAAAGTGTGTACAAAATGACAGTAGAGCTACAAACCAAACCAAATTCATTTTCCTCATTCTCAGTACAAAGTCCAAATTAATTTTTGAGTTTTATCAACGTATTGTTGATCCAGACTAGGGCTCTAGAGATGGGTGCCACAGGTTTGGGATTCGACTCCCTGTGGTGTCATGAATGCTTGTAGTGGTTCGAATCCCCTCAAAACTGTAGGTTGGGGTCTAATATGACTGTAGAGCGAAGGGCTGACACCCCTACCCCGTAAAAAGAAAACATCTCCTGCCTCAAAGTCTTCCAGTTGGCAGACGCCTTGGCCCACCATAAAGCTGTTGCGCCAATGAAGAAAATAAAGTATAATGAAATTTAAATGTTAAATTAAAATGTTAGATTCTAAAGCGACTGATTACAGCAATGCCCATCATAACTCACAAAAATAATAATGTACTGTGTTACACAAAAGTAAACCAAAATATAATTACCAGCAAAAAGAATCCTAAATCCGTTTAACGATGCACACTTGTATTTAAAAACCAAATTCGAGTCAGATTCGACCCTGGACAACAAAGGATTAAGACAATATTCAGTCTCCATTTGCTTGTGATAATAAAACAATTAAATTAACAACATTGTCAAGGGATATGAAATAATTACAGATTAACAATATTAAATACCCTCAAACTTGTTTTGTGTGTTTTTTATGTGAGAATTTAAAAAAAAATATATTGCCCAAAAAAATGTGATAATAGGAATAAAAGTAAGAAATTTAAAGATTATATTCAAATCTGTTTTTGTGTCGTTCCTATTCGTCGCAAAAAACCGGTGTGAATATAATTATTATAATACATTTTTTTTTTTATTTCCAATGGCAAGAGAAAATGACATACTCTTACGAGATCAAAATAGAGTAACACACACACAAAAAAAACAATAAGAGAAAAAAAAGTCAATTTCTCATTAGCAATGTTCTAAAGTTCAATATCTTTTCATCTCGGAATTCAAACGCAAGGCCGGGCATCCTGCTATAGGGTGCCTATCCATGATCTCGTCTTTTCCACAGAGCTGGCAATTTGGGCTAGCAAAAATGCCAATATGGTGCAGATGTCGCCAAATAGTCATGGTCCACCACAAGTCTAAATTCCGCGACAGCTCTTTCACGAGGTTTGTCCGAAATACCTTGTTGCAAAAAAGGTCCACCAACTCCTCGAGGAGATACGAGCAGTAAGCAATACTTTATTGTAAGACATAAAGTAATCATATTCAAGTTACAAAAAGATTTTGAACACTTTTAACTTTCACACGAAAGAAGTTCTGTTAGAAGAAATTAATGTTTCTACGATTATTTTTGGTTTCATGAATTTGCATAAATTATAGTGACAACTGTTTGAAACATCTTCAACAATTCACATATGCATATACTTACAAAAATATCTACTTTAATTGAATTAAAACTCTTTTTCAATTCCTACTATTAGTTCACACTTTCTCTCTCTTTATATGTCTTGTTCAAATTTTCAATCGTTCATAAAATACTTTTTATTCCTCCATTCCAGTTCAAATACATTTTTTTTAACTTGTAGTGGAGGACACTTGATGTTAATACAGTTTTTTTTTTCAAATATTAATTCAGTAATTAAATTTAATTAATTATTTTTATTTTTATTTTTTAGATTTAAGTTGCATGTATCTACCAATAGATGGCGCCTGATAAACTTAAAAAATGAATGAAAATTATTTATAAAGGACTTTATGCAATTTAGTGAAAAAAAGTAGGAATTGACTTTTAAAAAAAAAAAAATTTATATTACTTGTTTTTGATTCAAGAATTTGTATAAATTATAGTGACAATTGTTTGAAATATCTTCAATAATTCACATATCCATATGCTTACAAAAATGTCCACTTTAATTGTACTAAAACTCTTTTCAGCCGGTGCCTGGATTGCTGGGGAGATTGACGACAGACAGTTCATCGAAGTGGACTTGGGTTTCATTCAGAATGTGTACGGAGTAGTTACTCTAGGACGCCACGGACATCCTGAGTGGGTCAAATCGTACAAAGTACTCTACAGTAATGATGGCTTGACTTTCAGATACGTGGGGGAAGATGGAATCAAAGAAAAAGTAAATACGTTTTTCGTATATATTAAATTAAAATAAAATATCCCGTATTCTATACACATACAATGGATATACACATATAATGCTGTAAATGGATATATATATATATATAATGTGTTTATTCCAGCATAGCTTTAAAACTACAACGTTTAGAAGTTCGTTTTTTTCTTTGAATTGATTATTTCGCTAAAAAATTCTTAGTTACAAATTATGAAATTATTTCTTAGTTATATTTTTAATTAAATAAAAAAAAGAATTTTATATTTCCCTCCGAATTTTATGTTACTAGATGGCGCCAGTCTTAGAAAATGGCCTAACGCCATAAGTTAAATTATTGTAAAAGCTATTAAATTTTAATTATTATTGAGTTTAATCAATTATTTAATTTATTATTTAATTATTTATCAATTTTATTTTTATTATTAAGTTTTAATCAATATCATCAATTTTTAAATCATATTATGAGTAGCTAATTCCTGTAAATCAATTAATATCATTCAGAATTTCATTGAAAATAATTTTGAAAGTGATCTTTGCCTCCTTATATACATGAAATTCAATTTACTTCTTTTTATTGAAATAAAATTCCAACGAAAAAATGTATACCATAAACTGTATTACTACTGCATTTATATTAATACATTAAGACTATTGCTCAATTAAAACTTGCAAGCTGTTGTAATGAATTTTTTCACGTTTTTAGATATTTGGAGGAAATTTTGATAGCATCACACCTATTGAGCACATCTTCAAGAATCCATTCGAAGCTCGTTTTGTTCGCATTCAACCAATTGATTTCCACAAAGAAATTGCTTTGAGATTCGACATATATGGTTGCGCAGAAGGTAACCAAAATATTTTTAATGCTTGCTTTTTATCGCTAAATATAAATCTCATTAAAAAACTTTTATTTACTTAACGAAATTTCCTGCAAAATTATATTACAAACAAAAGAATAATGTGGTATAAATGTAATATACATTGCTGATTATTTAGTACACATAGTTCAACTTGTGTCTCAGTGGCAGTTAAATTTGCAGGAGAGCTCATGTTGCAGGCTCTACTTTCCAATACTATGAGACTTGATGGCTATTGTTTCTGGTTATTCTTCCACACAGTGGGGCAGTTATGTCTAAAGTCTTGTAGAAAGGCAATGCCTTCGTCCACTACTTGCAGCAGAAACATAAGTAAACACGAAGCCATAGTATTCTATACATAGTTCAACTTGTGTCCCAGTAGCAGTTAATTTGCAGGAGAGCTCATGTTGCAGACACTATTTTCAACTACAATGAGACTTGATGGCTATTGGGATGATCGTTCTATGGCTTTTCTCCCACACAGTGGGGCAGTTATCTCTAAATTCCTTTTTATTACCTGCAACAGAACATAAATAAACATGAAGTCATATCCTCTATATAACTCAACTTGTGTCCAGGAATATAGTGCACAGTTAACTTCGTTGTTGCTGGAGTTCGTTGCAGACCCTACTTTCAAAATACAATGAGACTTGATGACTATTTGGATGGTTGTTTTCTGATTTTTTTCCCACCTAGTGGGGCAATTATCACTAAAGTCTTCTCGGAAGGTAATGCGTCCTTCCATTACCTGCAGCAGAAACATAAGTAAATAAGAAGCCATTGTATCCTATACATAGCTCAACTTGTATCCCAAGCAATTAACTAGCAGGAGCGCTCATATTGTTGGCATACGTTGCAGACATTACTTTCAAATACAATGATACTTGATGGCTATTGTGATGGTCGTTTGCTGGCTTTTCTGCCACATAGTGGGGCAGTTATGTCTAAAGTCTTCTCGGAAGACAATGCCTCATTTCCTTACCTGCAACAGAAACATAAGTAAACACGAAACCCATCGATATACACAATAATAACAAAAACTGTAGCATACATAAAATCGAAGTTAAAAAGTCTTTGAATAATATTTTTGAAGTGAATTTGTAATAGTTTCAGTTGTCCTGAAATAAATTACTTACTCAAAAATTGTTTATACTTTCTTTTCCTCTCAAAAGCTCTGACCTTTGGTACAACAAGCTTCAGGTTATAATCCTAGAGGGGCATGGATATTTGTGAGTGGTTCGGAATCCACGTTAAACTGTAGGTCCTGGTCTAATTAGCCTAAAGTGCGCAAAAAAATGACCGTAGAGAGAGAAAGCAAACCAAACCTCCTCAAAAGTTCTCATAAAGGCTGCAATGGCCAGATGCATATCTCGTTAGGTTCCAGCCTGATTTGAAATTTGATAAGCGAAGTCCAACCAAAAGCTCTTGTGTCTACATGAGGATGGGCGTAGTAAATGCATGGGTCGGAATATCCTGAGGAAGACAGAAGATGGGTGTGAAACCCCACCTCAGACTGGGATGTCCGTTCAAAATAATGAGGGCAAAACGTGAACTTCGTAGTATACCTGGTAACCTGCTTCATATCTGGCTTTCTGTTGATACCAAGAGGTCTAGCATTCAAAAACAACAATTTCGTCTCATTTACAGCACACACCAGTTACTTTAGTCACTACAACTATCTTGTTTCTTTCGTTCGGTGGTTCTATTTTTCTTGTTAGCCGCAGATTTCTAGTGGTCCGAGAAGTATTGATCAATCCATTCAAACATTTATGGAATCTTCATTTATTTGCAAACAATATTTACAAAGATATACAGGGCTTATTTTAAATAAGGTATAAACATATTTTTGAAATATTTTTTTTTAAAAATCACGAATAAAAAAAATATAGGAATGAGAATACCAAATTTAATATAATTTCTTTTGAAACTAGTATTTCATATATGCAAAAAAAAATGATTTTATTAGATATTAATTTATCAGATGCATGCTAATTTTAATCGTCAATTTTCTCAACTTTACTCATAGTTTCTCTGAATTTAGTAGAATTAGAAATCTTATTTTTTTTTTTTTTTTTTTTTTTTTAGAAAAAATGAACTTATTTTAGAACGATGTAAATATAATTTAATATTTATAAGCAAATGAATTAAAAATTCTAAATTAAAGAAAGTTTATTTTCTAATAATATTGCTTTTAATTTTTCAGGAATGACTACAGTTCCTACAACTATAACTTTGCGTGAGTTATTTTTCATTTTAATTACTATTGAAGAACTGTTATTTTTTTTTTATATAATATTATAATTATTTTAGATAGAATAATTTTATATGCTATAATACTAATTATTTTTATTGTTTTAATTAGCTGTTTCATATAAAAATTATTATCTTTAAATTGCTGTTTTTTACAATTAATCTATTTTCTTAAAATAATAAGTTATAAAAAATCATAACAAAAATAATATGAAATTTTTAACTTTAAATAAGCGTATTAATGAAGAAAAAAATTTATTTGTTTAAATTAATTTAATTTATAGTTCATGATTTATATGTTAATAATATATAATAAGATATTGGCGTGCCAGAGAGCTCTTGGGGCGATGACTTTGGTCTTTACTGCTGCTACTGTATGTTGATGGCTTTTTTTTTCTTCCTTTGTTGTATTTGTTTATATGCATGTGTTTCCCGCCATTGAAAATAAAAATGCATACAAATATGAACCGAGTTTAACCAGCATGATAGAAGGTATATCCAATTGGCCCCCTGTACATGAAATGAACTGCAAGGATTTAAAGTATTCCTTCCTTTACCACAGCTCCCACCTGTACCGACGAAATGGGCTTGTACAATGGAAGCATAGTGGACAAGCAGGTCAAGGTATCCAGTTCTAAGCTCGAAAACACAGATGAACGATACATTCGTCTTTTCACTCCAGGCGCCTGGGTAGCGGGTGAATTGGACGAAAACCAATTTGTTGAGGTATGCCTTTTGCATGTATTAAAGATGTCTTATAACCAGTGATATGTATTTTCAAGCTGAATTATTATACAAAAATGAATGCTTTGAAAGATTTATAACAATAATTTTAATATCATCAAAATATACTTGTCATCATTAATACATGCCTTTTGAATGTATTAATGATGGAAAGTCTATCTTATAACCAGTGTGTTATGTATATGTAACCAGATCACGGTCTTATTTGCCAGCTGCATTAGAAAAAAATGTATCTGTAACTAATGCATTTATTCGGAATTTTATAGACTTTTGAGTAGAAGTTGTTGTTGTTGTTGCTTATCCTTGATTTAGAATCCTAAACCAAGTCCAGCAGATCATGCGGCATCAATAGATCGTAAACGGTCCTCCCCTCATTCAACAGTTGCCTCACAGAGGCACCAATAAAATCGATGAGATGAGAGGGAGACGCGATGGTCGAACAATGACAAAGGGTATATGTCTTCTCGTCTCCATTGAAGGTCAAACTCTTAGTGTGGCCAGTCCTTAGTCTAGCTAAAGCCGTTTGAGCAGATCTAGGACAGGAGCAAGGACATACCAGGATATTTAGTGGCGTACCATGCATGAATGAGTGGCGACCTCCAAGCGGTATTCACTCTGGCTAAAGTCATGGAATGAACCTCTAAAGATAACAGATTGGATGAAGAAGCTTTGGGAAGTTCGCAACCTTCCTAGCGAGCAGATCAGCAATTTCATTTCCATAGATGCCCACATGGGAGGGAATCCACTGCAAGCACGCCGATCCAAGAAGTACCAAGAAGGTAAAGGAGAAGAAGGAGAAGAAGTACCAAGAAGGTAAAGGAGAAGAAGTACCAAGTTTATAAAAGTCTAATTCAATGCAACATTTTCAAGCTAAATTATTATACTTAAATGAATGTTTCAGATAGATTTATAACAATAATTCAGTAGTATCAAAATTTTTTATTTGCGCTGAGATCTCAGAAACATCTCATATAACAGAGGCTCAATATCTTGAAAATTAAGGTAGTTTGTTTTATTTTGTATATTCGTGGCAATCCTGCAATATTTAAAAATAAAAGAGCGGATTGGTTAGCCAAGAGAGCTACAAACGAATTCTGAATGTAAATCTTGCTAAATAAAAATTATCTAAAAACTCTTGCTATCAAAAAATGAGCAAATAAATAAATAAAATTACTCGAATATAGAAATAAAATTTGTAAATTTCAAAAATATTAACAATAATAATAAATTGCCTCAAATGAAACCAAATTACTTATTCACATAAATTTAAAATTGTTGATTTCCATAAAATGTCTGTGTTCTTTTTGTAAATGTTTTTGTCAATGTAGGTTGACTTTGAAGGTCCTCGTGAACTCAGTGGAGTGCAGATCCAAGGACGTCACAATGTATCTCAGTGGGTTACTGCTTTCACTGTAAGCTACAGTCAGGATGGTACCATTTGGAATTATATCACTGATTCCTCTGGAACTGCGAAAAAGGTATAGCTTTCCCTGTAATAGATATTCGTATTTAATAAAACACATATAATTATTGAGTAGTTATTTCTCCTTTGTAATATTTCAAAAATATAAAAATTTGGAATCAATAATATTTTTGAACGGTAATATAAAATAAAATCTGCCAGTAGGTAGACGGCCTTGGCCTACCATGGGGTTTTTGCTCCAATGAAGTATAAAATGATTTCTAATAATGATGTGGATCTATAAAGGATTGGGTTTTTTTATGGGGCTCGACGACAGTGGAATGATTAGTACACTAGCAAAAATATAATTGTAATTAAAACTACTTAATAAAAGGTCAATTATAAAATAGCTAGCATCCATTTCAGTATTAACTTTAGGTTCAGGTTAACCTAAATGAATATTTCAATTATTCACAACTGGAAATCTTTTCTGGCACACGAATGATTTCAAAAGACTGTCATCGAATTCGAAATAAGCTGTCACCTCCAAAATAAAACTGTCGCTTTTGGATATTTGGAAAATATCTATGACTATGGATACAAAATTTTCTCGGTTTGCAACAAATCTATCAGGTTCATTTCTAAAATTATTTGATAGTATGCAAAAATAGAACATAGACAGGAGCCTTTGCCCATTTAGATCTTCTAACTACTTCATTAGCAAATTTTAGAAGGAAGAAACATTATTAAATTTTTTTTTTGTTTTATATTCTACTCATTTAATATTGACACCATTACAGTTTCAACTCCCCCAAAAAAAAAAAAAAAATATATATATATATATATAAATGGAATATTCTCGAAGTATTTGGGCTATTGAACCATAATGATACAAATAACGACTGAAAAGTAACGTATAACACGGTTTTCTCATGACATTTTGTAAATTATGCAATTCCTTCTATTAGCTCACACTCTCCCTATATATATCTTGCTCAAATTTACAATAGTTCATAAAATACTTTTTATTCATCCACTCAAGTTCAAATACATTTTTTGAAACTTGTAATGGATGACACTTGATGTTAATACAGTTTTTTCAAATATTAATTCCTTCATTAAATTTAATTAATTAATTTTAGTTTTATATGAGAAAAAAAAATACCTAAGTAGGAATTGACTTTAAATTTCTTTTTATAATACTTGTTAGTTCATTCTTACATAATTCATATTGTAAGCAATACATATTTTCATTAGACTGAAACCCAATACTAAATATGGCGAAAAGTGTAATTTTTTAAATATATAATCCTTATGCATGCATTATTTTGGTTTTCTTTAAGAAATTTAGTATAATATCGATTTAAAATATGATAGATCTAGTATACATTACTTTAAACATCATTTATAATTTCAGGTGTTTTTCTGGCAATTACGACAGCGACACAGTTGTCACCGTCTATTTCCCACAACCCATTCGAGCGCGCTTTGTACACATTAACCCCGTCGGCTGGCGAAACTGGATATCTATGAGGCTCGAAATATTGGGATGTTATGAGGGTGAGTAATATCAATATTCTTTATAATTCTTCTTTATATACAACAACAATATTTAACTGTATTTAAACCCTGACATTGTTATCAAACTAACTTGAGTAATTAAATTAAAAATAGTCAATAATTTTAAAATTATGCAGCTAAATTATGCTGCCAATTTATCAAAACAGACGTTGGAAAGGGGCCTGATGGCCGAGTGACTAGCGCTCTGGCACTCGGTGTCACAGGTTTCAGGTTCGTGTGCCGGCGGTGCCATGGATGTTTGTGAGTTGTTCGGAATCCACTTTAAACCTAGGTCCCGGTCTAATATGGCTGTTGAGCGTTGGACGTAGGATTGACAACCCAACCTCGTAAAAAGAAAAACATCTCTCGTCATGTAATCTGCCAGTAGGCAGACGGCCTTGGCCCACAATGGGGCTGTTGCGCCAATGATGATGAAGAGGATGATGAGATGTTGGAAATGCCCTCCATTTTCACAGTTGAGCACCTTGTACCATTTTTCGTGTTATTTTCTGTTGAGAAGTCTTTCAACTTTTTCAGGCCGCTTTTGAAGAAAGTGTATTAATTTTAATAAAATCGAAAAAAAGTTTGGCAATTTTTCAAACAAATAAGTAAGATGAAAAAAATAAGCAAGAAATCCATACCTTAAGAAACTTTACTTTTTTCGTTAAGAATTTTTAAAAAACCATCACGCTTGTCGAGACCATTTTATTGCTAAAACTTGTAATATTTTTAGAAAAATCAATAACAACCGCAAATGGCCGCAACCGTTCATTATTTCTTATACATTTTGTACAAAAATGAAGAAATGTAATTTTATTAATGGGATAGTTGATGTCGTTGCAACTATCCCATTAATAAAATTATCGGATAGATATTGCATTATTTAACCCATTTCCTTTTGTCTCTGAAATAAATGAGTTATTATAATAACTATTCCATAATTTTATTAATGGGATATTAACTCACTTCTATATGTCTAGAATGAAGTAACTGCTATTTTCGAAAAGCTTTTCCGGTGTTTATCTGGTATTATGCATCAAGTAATATTTTTCGTTATTTCTTACAAAGAGCGATGTCGTAAATAAAGCAGGATTTTTACGAAAAGTCTAAAGGTTCGTTTCCCGCCTAGGCGTCACGCGGCAGAGAAGAAAAATTTTTCGACCCGTTCACCCCACCCCCCCGCAGAAATCGCTTTACACCTAGTGAAATTCCAGTTACTTCTACTAGATGGCAGATCTACTATTGGCTCAATCAAAGTCACATGATGCAGCAAGCATTTGAGAGTTGAAAGTGGGTCAACTCGAAGCGGTGGATTTCCAACCAGTTTCTGGCGAACGCTGTGAGGCTAGTGATTGGTCAACGCCTCACGCCTACATGGGAACGAGTCTTAATTAGGAGAAATTATTAAATTAAAACATTATTATTATTATACAGTTGGAAACAAGCCAGGATTCTTAATTTAAAGAACCTTTATATTTATGTGGGTCATGATGGCCGAATGACTAGCGCTTTTTGCTACTCGGTGCTACAGGTTTCGGGTTCGAGTCCCGGCGGTGCCAGGAATGATTGTAGTGGTTCGAATCCACTTTAAACCGTAGGTTCCGGTCTAATAGGACTGTAGAGTGTTAGGTGTATGATTGACAACCTTACCCCTTAAAAACAAAAACATCTCCTGTCCAGAAATCTGCCAGTAGGCAGACAGCCTTGGCCCACCATGGGGCTGTTGCGCTACTGATGATGATTATGATTATGTAATTACCTCGCAAAATTTTAACATTTTAAGAAATTTTACAATGTTATTTTGGATCGTATTCATAAAAATGTTTTGCCATGGACGATTCTGGATTTGCAACCCTGATTTAGGGCATGTGGGAGAACGGCACCAATTTCATAGTTATTTTTTGATTAACTTCATAATTTCCATTCAGTAATGAAGCTGGCAATAAGCAAGCATATATTATACCTATATATATCGCATATAAATACTATTTATTATAATTAAAAAATAATAATCATAATCAGTACTTTCTTTTACCAAAATTCTCCTAGATCTATATTTTTCCTGATATTAATAATCATTTGTTTTTTTACAGCTAAGGAAGCAGTCTTATCCGAAAATGGCACAAGCGTACCTTTAGAAATGTTAGGTAAGACATGGTGACTTTTTTTATGTATTTTTTAAACAGCTAGGATATATATTTTTTTTTTAATTCTAGCATGAGATTTTTTTTTTTTTTTGTATAGGTTTGAGCTTATGCAAAACAGCTAGCCATATAATATTTTCCCTAAAACTATGATTAAAAATTTCTTGAATACATTAATTGTATTTAATTAATATGATAATTGGGGAAAACAAGGCATCCTAGCTATCAAAGTAACTGCAAATATTTTTAGTTTTTAATAACTTTTATTGTGTTATTACTATAATTTAATTTTAATGCATGAAAATATATACCTTTTAACACATTTTAAAGCTAAAAATAATTTTGTCGAACATCATAGCAAAGAGCCAGAATAGTTACAGATTACAATGCTCAGGAAATATTAATGTGAGCTCACACAATCAAAATCGAAATCCCCGTTTATTTCTGAACAATTAATGACACCAACACCAATGACAACATTCCTTCCTTCAAAATGGCAAATACGTAAGTGACACGTGACTCCATTATACCCTATTGGGTGGAGTAAACCAATCGTTTCACATTGGGTGAAACTTTGCAGCCATTGTAACCCACAACCAACGATTGCATGTATAACTTTTGATCAAAAAAATAGGTATTTTTTAATGCTAGTTGTTGCCCAAATATTCACTTCAGCCAATGCCCGTCTTTGGCCTCTCGGCTATTCGACGTCGTCTGGTCCAGTAAAGATTTGCCATCCCCTCATAGCTTCTGTCGTGGTCAACATCGTCAAGTGCACTCAAGATAGAAGGCGGTCTGCAATGCCGTTAGAGTCACGGACGTCTGGGAAGAGGAATTATGCACCCTACGCTTAGGGAAAAATAGGGAATTTTAGACAGGAATGGTGTTTACCGTTCCTCCTTGGGAAAGCACTCTATTCCTCCCAGCCCATTCCTAAAAGTGGATTTAGGAGGAACTCGCTCTGCACACTATTCCTGCTACCCTGTTTTTGAGGAGAAAATATCTCAAAAAAGATGAATACTCACAGAAATATCTTAGATGTAGATTTCAAAGAAAGATTCTGTTAGTAAAATAAGCCGGTTTTATGTTATAAATACATTGAAATTTTATATTCCTACGAAATTTATGCCACCAAAATGAATTTATATATGTTGAATGATACGAAATATTGGATTTAAAAAAATAGATAATTAAAATGCATTGGCTTAAAATTATAAATTAATTCCTTAGTAACATCTATGATTCTTTTACTTTAATAAATTCTTTTAATTTTTGTGTGTTTATAGTTAATATTTAAAAAGAATTGCAAGCTTTTAAAATTCCATATTTTTCCGCATCCGGTGGACAATCTTCCCTACAAATTGAAGGGAAATTTTCCTTTCTAAGAACCGATAGCGCCGCCTGGTGGTTTCATTGTTGTTTCATGGTGCACAATTCCTCTCCCCAGAAGCCTCGGTTAGAGTCAGAGCAAAGTGGGCAGGTTGGCGAGTTAGCGACCTCAATGCTGCAGATGCAGTTGTAGGTAATCGTGCCCCGTAGCCATTCAGAAGGTGGCAATTGCAACTGCAACTCCCCTAGGGAGGTCCTTCAGTATGTTGAGGTTCCACCACCACCCTTGGCGGCCTGCTTTCTTGCATTATTGACGTAATTGGTCACAGTTGAAGGGACTATCTGGCTGGTTCATATTGCATCTTTGCTTGGCTAGAGCAGGAGTCTCCAAACTACGGCCCGCGGGCCAAATCCGACCCGCCAGTGTCATCAATCCGGCCCGCGACAGCGAATAGCTTATCGTTGCTGCAATAAGTTAGATAAAAAACACAGATTGATGATAACTCGTTTTTATTGACTTGCTAGGTAAAGCTTAATGACAAGCATAATACACAAAAAATTTAACTTAAGCATAACAACTAATTGAAATGAATCCCACTAACATTATAAACTAGTGAAAAACAATCCCGCTGTTACCCTCGGTAGTTATGTTGGGGTAAAAGAGTATCGCATATGTATGTATATCGATGTTTGGAATGCATATATCCTGAATCAAACATAAACCTGCTCTCTCAGAGCGCGTACTCGGCGATTAGTCTAGAATTTATAGATAATGACAGAAAAATTAAAAAGGTTTTGGCCCTTGGTACTTACTGGAGTAAACAGTATGGCCCTAAGGATGGTAAGTTTGGAGACCCCTGGACTAGAGCATCTGCTTTTTCCTGTTGCCCAAATATAAAATTAACATTTTGCCATTCAAATATGATAAAGACTTGATATATTTAGTTTCTTCTCATGTTGTAAGACTTCTTTATTAAATACTAACAGATTACCGGCTACAAAAAATAAAACATTTTTAGTTTCCTAGACTAAGTCAAATAAATAAGTTTATAAACATTAAGACAATAATACTTCTGCTACAAAACTTCTATATGAATTCAGTAGATGAATATGAAAATTATGCATTAAAAATCATTTTCAATCTTGAGTGCAAAACCTTTTCTTATTCCCTACGTCGGAATGGAAGCCATATCGGCCATGAGACCTCTGGAAGCCTAATATAGTAAAAACCAGCCTTGTTATAAAAATCTGGAAAGCAATTATAAAAGAGAGCGCAGGGCAGCTTGTCAAATGTGTAAAACCAATTAAAGTGCTTGAAGAATACAGGAAACAGTCAGGAATATTGTCACGCCAATACGGCAAAGGTGTCGTTATAAAATGTCGTGACTAGTCAAATGTCTAAAATTTGCAGCAAAAATAGACCGAGGAAGGTCCATGGGGAAGGGAGAGTGCAATAATGAACTCCAGACCTTACCTGTCACAACTTAAACACGGTCATTTCGGAGGGATATGTGCAATCTATTTTTAGACACCACAGATTTGCTGATAGGACAGAGTAAAATGTGGCTGTTGCAAATTGCATCCATTTTTTGCGAGGATGTCAGCTTTTTCAGTTTCCTGGAATGTTGCAGGGGGCTAGGAATCCACTGAAAACAATTTTCCAGCCAGTTGAAATTGTTTGATTAAAAAGCATCTTAACTCCCTCCACTTGTTAGTAATCACTTATTGTATATGAAGCAACAGCCAAAATAGCAGATTGGGAATCTATAAAATAAAAGGCAACTATCTTAAGTGATGTAAACAAACAAATTTAAAGGTTTAGAATGGCCTCGATCTCAGCATCGAAATTTCTGGTATTTAAGCCCATAGAATACGATTTCTCGAAAATATCTAATAAAGATTAAAAATAAAACCTCTAATAATGATTCAAAAAGATAAAAATAAAAACAAGAGACGTCAGCAGCAACGCCACCAACAGCGAAGTATCAAAATGGCGTCGGACGTGAAGTATTAGTATAGAAAAAGTTTTCTGTAAATTATTAATCAAATTATTATTAATTATGTAAATTATTAATCAATGTGAAAAGCATTTACAAATGGATCAATTTATTTTTTTAGAAGGTAACTGTTCTCAGCAAATGGGTTTCGAAAATCACCAGCTGCCAGATTCAGCGATATGGGTTTCTTCGTCAGAAAGTCCACGAAGTGACGCTTCTAGAATTAGGTAAAATATGAAATGGTTTTTTTTTTTTCTTACAATGTTTAATAGTTTTTTAAAATTCAATTTTTCAAAAATTAAAAACAATTGCAGGATTTGCTAGTGAGTACATATAAAAAATTCCTCTTTTCTACAAACGAAGTTTCGACTAAACATGAATTAAGTTTCAGAAATGTTGTTCTGTCTATTTTAGCTGCATAGATATAAAATATTTATCAAAATTTTTAAACGATCAGAAAAATAATTATTAGAACATGAGAATTATTTAATTAATAATGCACTGAAGAAATTTATAAAGACAAGTATTGACTAAAACTCTATCATAAAAGTGATATTTCTAAAAAATGCCTTGTATACATGGGAAATAAACTAAAAAATTACTGCTAAAATTTTGTTCCTTTATTTCCTTGTTAAAATGCATAAACAGTGATTATTATTATTATCTAGTTTAAATAATGTAGAGCATTAAACCAGAAAAAAAGCTTAAGGAGCTGATTTAAATGCAGGAAAATGGTTCACAGCAATTGGGAAAATACTACGATATCTAAAAATAAGGATGTTATATCGATAAAATTTTTTTTTATTTCATGTCTGTACACATTATAATTGGATCTGATGGCCGGTAATTAGCGCTCTGGCTCTCGGTGCCACAGGTTTCGGGTTCGAGTACCGTAGGTGCCACGAATGTCTGTAGTGATTCAGAATCCACTTTAAACTGGATGTTTGGTCTAATAATATGACTGTTTGGCATAGGGCTGACAACCTTATCCCGTAAAATGAAAATATTTCCTGTCTCGAAATCTACCAGTAGGCAGATGACCTTGGCCCATCATCCAATAACCCGTGTAGTCTCATGGAAGGAAAGAAAGGGTGCCGTTGTGATGCAGCACCCGTGGTAGAAGTCTGACTTGTCTCCGTGACTTTGACTTTTACGGGGTATAGTTGTCAGCAATACGCCCAATGCTCTACAATCATATAAGACCGGGACCTACGGTGTAAACTGAATTCCGAAAACGCTACAAACATCCATACACCTCCGGGACTCGAACACGAAATCTGTGGCACTGAGTGCCAGAGAGCTTGTAAACTGACCATCAGACTCCCAATTTGTCTCCATAGATGAAACCTTTTTTTGGAGGTCACAGGGGGACAATTTTTCCAATTTGACATATTTTTTCTGTCTGAACACCATGTTTTCAGATAGAAAAAAATATACATCTGGAATGAGGAATTAATGCTTGACTCTATTACAGATAGGTAATTCTAAACAAGCTTTAAGCAAATGTTAAATCAATTTTTTTTTTGAGAAAGGTGCGGCCACGATTCAAAATTCAGTCTTTTGCTTAGCAGTGTTTCACACTATTCCATTTCAGATTGAACACTCATGCGGACGAAGAAGGAACTGGAGGTTGGATCGCTGCGACCTATGACTACAAACCAGTCATCTTCATTGACTTCTTCGGTCCCAGAAATCTCACTGGAATAGAAACTCAGGGTGAGCAACCTTTTTCAGTTTAACTTACCTGAAAAACTGATTGATCTGAACTGCACTAATAAAAAAACTGATTTATCTTACTTTAGAGATAATCAAGTTATTCCAAATATCAGTTTGTAATAAAAAAAAATGGATAATTCTTTTTTTTTTCCCTAAAGATAATAATTTTTGTTTGGTATATTTACATCCACTAATTACAATAGTGATAAATAGAAGATGATTTGGAGGAAAAAGACTTTTATTTAACTATTAACACATTGAATAAGTTATGCACATACCCCAACTTTTCTTAACTATGTAAAATAATATCATTTAATTGAAATTCAATAATTAAATTTAATTATAAAGTTAATACATTTAAAAGGAAAAAAAAGTGTTAATTTTAGGAAAATAATTCAAACGAAATTTAACTTCGTAATATATTTACAATTATCTTTTTTTTTTATGTTAAGAAAAAAGCTCTTGAACGCTCTGATCCTTTTAAATATTTTTGTTGAGATTTTACTATTAAAATATTCTTGAAGGTTCTATTTTCTAACAGAATTCAAAAAAAAAAAAAAAAAAAATTCAAATTGCAACTTTCAATTGCAAAAAAATTCAACAACAACCACCAAATTGCAACTTTTTTGAGTGTACAAAAGTTGCAATTTGGTGGTTCTCACTGAAGAAACATAACTTAATATGTATAATAACTTAAAATGTATTCAGGCAAAACTGATCCGTATAGTATTGAGTCACCCAAAGGAAAGAATATAAGGAATACACAAAATGATTCGTTTGACTCGAAAGGGATAGACCGAAAAGAATTTATTTGTAACTGGTCCACATAGTATTGAATCATCCAAGGGAGCATGTAAAACGATTATACAAGATGATTCGCTTTTCTTTTGGACGCGATTGGCTGAAAGGAACAGTTGTAATTGAGTGGTCTAAATAGTATAGTGCAGGAGTCGGCAACCTTTTGAGTCGGAAGAGTCAAAAATTATAATTTACAAAATTTCAAAGTTTTTAAAGAGCCACAAAAATTTTTCTTGACATCAATAAATAGTACACGCATAAATAAAGTTTTTTGATAAAAAAAAAACCTAATCTATTTATTCATAAGAAAAAAATATCTATTTATTCATATATTAGTAGTGTTTTTCACAACAAATTAGATAATATATATATGGCATTATTGGATAATTACTTATTATTTAAGTAAAAAATTAAAACAATTAAACATTTACTTACAACACTAACTTGTACTTCAATAACAAACAATTGAGCAAACAAATTCAATGGGAGAGATGGCTTTGCCATGGTTTTAGAAAGTTTGGATAAATTTGGCTCATAACTTGTTGTTTTAAATTTCAAACACGACTGTAAATTTTCATTTGCTAGTTGGCTTCTTACTTTTACTTTTAATTATATTCATGCAAGAGAACTCTTGCTCGCACGAACATGTCGATCCGAAGATAGTCAGCACTCCTAATGCCAACTTCTTCACCTCACTGTAGCAATCTGGAAGACTATTCCATGCGTCGAATATAAGTGCCTCAACTCGCGGCATTTATTTTAAAGCTGTCCACTTTTGTTGCGTTACGTAAATGCATGTTTAAACGATTTTTAAAGGTTTTTCATTTTGATAAAATAAATAATATTTGCGAATGGATCTAAAGAGCCGCAGCTTCGCATCAAAGGGCCGCATATGGCTCTCGAGCCGCAGGTTGCCGACCCTGGTTATCCAAAGGAAATAGTAGAAGGGATACACAACGATTCGCTTGAATTTGAAACTGATTGGCTGAAAATGAACAGTTGTAGCTGGTCCACATAGTATTGAGTCATCCAGGGAAAAAAGTAAAATGAATTAGTAAAGAGTAAAATGAAGTAAAGATGGAACGCTTTACTTTGGACACAATTGGTTGAAAGGAACAGCTGTAATTGATTCGTCTAAATAGTATAGGGTCATTCAAAGGAAAGAGTAAAAGGAATATACAGAATGATTAGTTTGACTTTGAACGTGATAGGCTGAAATGAATAATTGTATCAGGTCCATATAGTATTGAGTCATCCAGGGAAAGAGTAAAATTAGTATACAACAAGTAATATAAAAAAATTTTTTTAAAAAGCCAATTCCTACTTTTTTCACTCTATTGCAGAAAAGTCCTTACAAATAAAAGTTGAAATTTTCCTCTTGCATCTGGCGCCATCTATTATTAGATACATGCAACATAAATCTAAAAAAAAATTATAATTAATTAATTAAATTTAATGAATGAATTAATATTTGAAAAAACTGTATTAACATCTAGTGGCATCCACTACAAGTTCAAAAAAATGTATTTGAATTTGAGTGGATGAATAAAAAGTATTTTAGTAAACGATTGAAAATTGGAACAAAATATATACAAGGAGAATGTGAACTAATAGTAGGAATTGAAAAATAAAAATTGATTTGCTTGATTTTGAACGTGATACGCTGAAATAAAAAGTCGTTTCCGGCACATTGTGACTAACCCACTGTTATAAATGATTTTTTTTCTTTAACTATTTTTTAACAGTTTCAAACCACATTTTCAAACACAAAATTGTTTTACAAAAGTTTTATTTCAGACTAATAACAAGACGCCAATATTTAAAAATTTCGAAAACTTATAAAGTGAAAAAAAAAATTTTTTTCAGGTGTCGAGGATGTGGACAAGTGGGTGAAGACATACTACGTGAAATACAGTCTTGACAACGTAACTTGGGAAGATGCGTACGCAAAAGAGACGGGATATTTCGTAAGATTTTTCTTTCATTTTGAAGCAATAAAATACAAAATATTATCGCGCCTTTCCCTTTAACTTTATGTAGTTTCTTTTATAATCGGTTATTGTTAATACGCTTTTATTAATTTCACGTGTATGTTTGTAACTGATCAGATTTAATTTAAACGTTGTAGACTTATCAAGGACCGACGACACTAAAATATTTTTTGATAAGTTTATTATCTCATCATGATTAAGGATCGCCAGGATTAGAGATTTTATTTTAACTTATGAAGAGCAATTTAACCCATGTAGAATGAAAGTACCTAAGACATTCAAACCTGCGTGGGACAGTGGCACAACGGATAACGCGCCTGACTACGGATCAGGAGATTCCCTGTTCGAATCCTGGCTGGACTCGACATATTCGCATTTAGCCTTTGTTTTACTCACAATTAAATTATTGTAAGAACTATAGTTCCAGTCCTCCGTACTGGGACCTCATTTAGATATTATAAGTTTAAAAACATGCTTTTAGAGTTAATCAAAGTAAAAAATAAATTAATAGTTTAAAAACTAAAAAAAACGCGCTTTTAGAGTGAATCAAACTAAAAAAGTAAAAAATAATTGTTAACATAAGAATAAAATGACTGACGTGAAAATGAATGTCACTGTTCTAAAACGCGTGGGGTACTTTGTATGACATTTTTAAACTAACTCTGCAATTCGGAATGAAACGAGTGAAAATCATAACGATTGATAACGAGCACCCCACGCTTTTAGAACAGGGACATTCATTTTCTCGTCAGTCATTTTATTCTTATGTTAACAATTATTTTTTTCTTTTTTTAGTTTGATTAACTCTAAAAGCTTGTCTTTTAGTTTTTTTTTTTTAAACTATTAATTTATTTAACTGAATAATTTCTTTTTTTTTTTATAGGGTTTTGACGGAAATGTCGACAGAGATCGCCCAAAATTATCGGTATTCAGCACAATGATTTTAGCTCGGTACCTCAAGGTTATTCTAGTTGATTATCATGGTGGGCCTGGTCTACGAATGGAAGTACAGGGCTGCTTTTTGCCTTACGGTAAGAACCGTTTAAATTGAAGAATTTTAACATTTCAATATTCTTATATAAATTATATACAGTAGAACCTCTGTAGGTCGAACTTCAAGGGAGACGCCAAATAATTCGAATTACGGAAGATTTCGACTTACGCGGATTTTGTAAGGAAATATTCGACTTGTAGAGGTTTAGATTCTTTCTAACTTATTTTGAGAATTATAAGAATAAGAATTAGAATTAGAATATTTCATAGAATTGGTTATTCTATTTACTGTATACTCATACATTGTTTTCTAAGAAACAATGACGTGCATTGTCGGTAAATCCTTAAAGTTGGTTACTTATTTTTCTTCGAGCTATACAGGTAATTAGTTTCAAATAATCGAGTTGTAAAGGTTGTAAAATCAAACATTGCTAATGTTCGAGATACAGAGGTCCATTTTTTTTTCGAGTTACGGAGGAAAAATATATCAAAAATGGCTTGTGGAATTGATTAATTATTTCGACATATAGAGGGTTGAAATTTCGAGTAACGGAGGTTTAAATTGAAGAATTTTAACATTTCAATATTCTTATACAAATTATATACAGTAGAACCTCTGTAAGTCGAACTTCCTTCAAGGGAGGCGCTAAATAATTCGAGTTATAGAGTTTTCGACTTATGGAGGATTTCGACTTACGCGGATTTTGTAAGGATGTATTCGACTTGTAAATGTCTTGATTCTTTCTGACTTATTTTGAGTTAGACAGGTAAAATAAATAAAAATTCAACTTACAAAGGTAAAAAACATGTTTATTTGCAACTTAAAAGTTATAATGTACTACAATAAAAAATCAAAATAATTCCGAAATAATTTCAAATGATCGAGTTGTAAAAAGTTGTAAAATCAAACATTGCTAATGTTCGAGATGCAGAGGTCCAATTTTTTTTTTTCGAGTTAGAGAGGGAAATTATATACCAAAATGGCTTGTAGGGATTGAATAATTATTTCTGCATATAGAGGGTTGTAATTTCGAGTAATGGAGGTTTTGGGGCTTGAAGGGAAAGGCAGAAACATTTTTTTTCGAGTTGTGGAGGCTTTTCGATTTATCGAGGTTCGACTTAAAGAGGTTATACTGTATGTAGTAAATGTGTCGTTTGTTTGTGCAGCTCGATCAGGATGTGGTCAAGTTGAGACACGTTTAACAGCACACTTTATTTTGAAGCGCACAATACCACAATTACAATTAAAAAAATAAACAATATTTAACACACAGCATGTACATTTAAAGAACATTCAATTAGAGATTAGTGGAAGGATTCCACTCTAGCTCTCGGGATGAGAGTTCGTAACTAACGGCAGCTCCTTGTTTTGCGTACGTCCTCTCTAGCCAGAGTCTTGGTCGATTGACGATTTCTTCTGTACTAAGCAAGGGGTACTCTTGCAGTACGTTGGAAGAAACACGGTTATACATATTTGTTTTTCAAATTGATAATAATTAATATTTTATTGATTTTATTTAATAATACAATTTTATTACTTTTTTTTTTTTTGTAATAAAACTAGATAAACTAGATATTTTGTAAAAGAAAATAAATTGGAAGAAACATTTTTTATATTAAGAAACAAAAGAAAGTAGATTTATTTACGGATTTTTTTTATGCATTCGTTATTTTTCTATTAAAATTGATTTGTTATCGCTATTATTGAATGGCTAATAATCACATAATTTTTGCGATCTGTATGGTAGAGTGTCTATAGCTCTGATGCTCGGTGCCACAGGTTTCAGCTTCGAGTCCCAGTGGTGCCATGGATGTTTGTAATGAATCGGAATCCACTTTAAATCGTAGGTCCCTGACTAATAGGATCGTAGAGTGTTGTGTTGAAGTTTAGTCAGTCTTCAGCTCTCGGGGTTAATCGCTAAAGTGAAGCTGCATGTTACCCTTAGCAATGGACCAGTCGCCTGTGACAGGGTCTATTGGACCTGGTGTAGGGTTTCCTGCACCAGGGAGATTAGTAACAACACATAATTTTTTGTGATCTTATCAGGTACAGAAATTTGTTTAACAATAGTGATCCGCCAACAAAAACTTGATCACAAGTGCACGATTAAATCACTTCACCCAAGGTCGGACATTTTCAGAGTTCTCGTCTACATCGAAACTAATTGTCTGATCTGCGGCAGACCTTAATAGTATCACATGGCGTTATACACGAAACCACAAGGGTTCACTTTGAAAAACAGGCGGAAACTCCAGTCCATTCAGTCACTTCAGAGAGAAAGAAAGCAACACTTCTAGTGGACTCGTCGAGAAGTCTCCCAATTCTCCAATATCCTCCTTTGAGAAAATCAGCTTCCCTCACTTCTCATTGATTAAATCAAATGTTCTTTTATGAACATGTTTCGAAAAGAAGAATTGATTTTATGAGTTATAAAATCTCTTAGACACATTATGAAAATAACTACACTGAAACTAACAAATATTTTTTTTTTAATTCATTAATTTTGTACAGGTTAAATTTACGACATGACTGTTTTTATTTTTGCAGAAGAGATTGTGCCTCCTCCAGCGACCATCACCCCAACGGGTAAGTAATTTTTATACAATAGCAAATTTGAACAAGACTGAAAAATTTTTAAATGAGACATTTTATTGTTGTATATATCAGCAAAACCTTTTATTGCAAAGTTACATAGAAATGTTTCTAATTTTTGCCCGAATTTCTAATTTTTTCAAAAGCCCGAATGTGTTTTAAAACTGCTTAAAAGTGGAGATGATACAATTAATTGTTTTTTTCTATAAAGTTTGACTCTATTAATTTTTTTAATTATCTTTAATCCGAATTTTTTGTTATAAAATATTTTCTATAATTCTTAAATTAGTAATTTAATTCTTGTACCAAAGTAATTTTTTATTTCTTTTCCAAATATTTTTTATTTTCAATGGCAAGGCATTACAAAAAGGGAAAAAAATACAGAATAAAAAAAAAAAAAAAAAAAAAAAAAAAAGTTAACCTAAGTCATTGCCTTAAAGGTTGCTGGTAAAGTTTCCTTTTTATTAATCAATAAAGGTGCTCTTAGAAAATTGCGTTCAAAAGAATAAAAGATAGTTATAAAGTGAAAACTACTATGATACGATTTAAAAGAAGTAAAAATTATTACTAGTGAGAAACATTTTTTGTGTGTTATTATTTTTAATTTTTAATAACAAGCCAATACAAAAAGTGAAAAATACAGAATAAAAAAATGAACACAAAAGAGTTCAACTCGGTGCGGAAGTCATTGCCTTAAGAGTTCTCTAGCTTGCCAGTATCTCGTCGTTTCGCATTCGCCATGAAGGGCAACGATGAAGACAAAGCTCGGCCATTAGTTCTGCTAAACCACAAAGCGGGCAGTTCGGGGGTCGAAAATCCTAATTCTATGAGATATTTACCCAGACAATTGACAATTTCCCAAACGTAAAAAATTATGATCTGTAGAGTGTTTACATATAATGATGCCAATGCTACATTTTCAAATGGATATAACAACAATTCGGTTCATGAATAGTTCTGCCTTACGAAATCACAACTCCGATGCTTGGTTTGAAACCCGAAAAGTCATTCCGAGATGTTGGCACCCTGGAAAACGCTGAATTTTCGACAAATGAATATGGAAACTAATAATGACAGTTTGGGAAACAGCAAATGGAGTTAGAATCACTACAATGGCAGTGCAAAAATTCCCTAATATGCATAATAATCCTTGTTATTAATAACACCGTTTACTTACTTATTACTATTTACTTATTTATTATTTACTTACTTATCCTACAGAGTTCTGTGCCGAGTGGGGTGATTGGTTGAGTCTGTCGGATCCGGCTTCGAACCCATACGGAGACGAAGAAAACATAAACGATATCATCGCACACACTGGAAAGTGTTACAATCCCTACGAAATCCAGTGCAGGGATATGGTCACTCAACAGGACTACTCAAAAGTGAGACAATCTGTGTCCTGTGACCTTCAAAATGGATTGCTGTGCTTGAACAACGACCAAAGTTCTGGTCTTTGCCACAATTACGAAGTGAGAATTAAGTGCTGGACTTGCGGTAAGCTATTTTTCATTTGCTGTTTTAGTTGTTAAATATTGATTGTAATAGTGTGTAAAGCCCATTTTTTATTGAGTGGTAGTCAATAGTTCTTCAATTTCTTTCTGTCAAGACAGTCAAAACAAAATAAGTCATTAACAAATAATTTTAAACTTTGTTAATTAGTTTAAGTTATTAACAAATAATTTTAGTATCCTTCTGTTCCTAAATTAAATCTTATTTTTAGCATTGATGCAAGCTTTTGTAGTTTATTTTTAATCAATAATTGATGAATACCGGTTTTTTTACACATAATTCTGAATATTAAGTTAAAAAAATTATTATTATTAAATTATTATTTTCATTTAGAAAAAAATGTATATTCAAGGTAATAATAACTAACTAAGAAACAAGTATTATATTTCACTTTTCAGAAAAAGTTAACATTTTAATAGTCATCATCACAAAAGTTTATTTGTGAAATTGTTTTTAAATTTTTTACAAAAACAAAACACGTGTAATAATATTAATAAGAATTCTCTAATTCCTTTCTTATCACCTTCACGTCGAAATGGTTTTCTATATTTTAGTTTTGATTTAAATTTATATAATCTTATCTGTTAAAAATACGTTGAGTTGGAATACGTTGACTACTGGAATAAATATTCTTAAAAATACACGATACATATAAAATTTAAAATGTTTTTAAATTTTATTGTTATTGGACTGCAAACATTAAAAAATAAATGGTATAGTATTCATTCTATACATTTAATTTGTAATTAGGATGCATATAAAGTTGAAATCTTTTCTAGAAAAGTATAGGTATTCCAGCGTATAGAAAACTTTTTTCGCTTAAATTTACAGATGCTAAATGCATTGCAATATTTTCTCATATCAATTCCTATATATGACTATTTTACATCATACCTGACTAAGAATAGCAGTAAAAAAGCTTAATTATATCAAAATTTTGCCATTGATGATAATCAAATACAGAAATAAAGCATAATCAGTATTTCTAATACAGTGCTAAAAGAATTACCTATTTCCTTCATTAGAAAAAAATGCTTTCAGTAAAAGAAAATCTCTCAACTTCCAAGTAAATAAGCAAAAATTTGGCCAATAAAAGAGAAATTACAATTTAAAACAAAACTTTCTTTAAAATCCCCCCAAAAAAAAAAATAAGCAAGTTTTTCGTTTGTTTTAAAACAGAAAAATTCTTGATCCTTTACCCCTCATCGATATACTTTCATGATTGCATTCTATTGCTAAAATTTTAATTCAAATCCAGTCAATTTCAAAAATGTACTTAGTTTTTATTATAATTTTAATACCATTTTTGTTTTGATGATTGACATGAGTAATTAATACATAGGAGTCGAGACCACCACTCCTTCACTTCCTTTGATACTGTGTCCTGAAGTACCAGAATCCATGAAGGATAATTGTCCTGCATCTTGTGCTCCTGATTACGCATGTGACGGAGGATTTGGTTGTGTACCTCACGCTGACTGTGCCTGTTTTGTGGATGGAAAAAAAATTCAAAGTAAGACTGGGGATTTCCTTTATATTTCCATTTGACACGGCAAATATTAAAAACTTCATAAAGTATATAGCAATATTTAAATTCAAAATTCATTTCCACTATTGTATATTACCATAGTTTTAACGTTTTCAGCTTATTTTATATTAGAAATCCATGAACAGCAGCATGTTTTTTGCATGCAAAATTAATGTATACGATTAATGCAAAAAAATTTTATTAGTGCAGTTAATCGATTTTTGTAATGAAATGTGGAGATGTTATTTAATTTTTAATTATAAAATTAAATCAAACATTGAAAAGTAATGGGTGCTCCATGAAAATTGTGGCTCATTTTTAAAAAATATTTTTTTCTTTTGATGTAAAATCAGAAAGTTTTTTGTATTTTTATTAAAAATGTTTTTCAACTTTTTCCAAAATTCTTTAAATTTTACAACAAAAGGAATTATAAAATCTAATATTATTAATATTAATAAAGAATTTTCAGTTCATTATACTCTTAAAATTAGGGTATAAAGCGTCCATAAAATTTCATTGAACAATGTTTTTTTGATGGTGATCAAAATTTAAATCTTTAAAAAAAAAAAATAAAAATTATATTATATATATTCGGCTTTTGTCTTTTTGTTTTAAAACTGCCTCACTATCGTTATACTTTGGGTAAATTAAAAAAAAATTGTCTTGAAGTATGGAGATTTATTAAAAAAAAACCATTGAGAATATTTATGGAAAGCGGTTTTTCCCAATATAGTGGTATACCTTTATTTAAATTGAGCTGACGCGTTGTTGTCGAAGTGCTTTGAATTCAATTTTGCTGTTTCAAGTTGTTGCATTGTTGTTGTTTTATGCACGACAATTATTAATTACGAAAATAAAATTTCCTTTTTTTTATATATATTTGGATGAATATAATGTTATCATTGAATCAATGCATGAAATAAGAAATGCTTTAAATGATATTTCTGCAGCCTTCCAATCTGATCCTAACGAAAGACTGTCAAGAGTGCGATTGTCTTCTGGGAGGACACACGAGTTGCAGACCAAAAGTGTGTGAGCCTTGCTCTGAGGTAAGTGTGCATTGCAATAGTCATTTCTTTTTTTGTCCTTTTTTTCCTTGACTTGGCTCAGTGAATAGTCGGTTGAATTAATGAACGGTAAAACTCAGTTCGAAACTTGATAAACGATACCAAATCAAAAGTACTGCAAGTTCCTATGTTTATCTCGAGAACGGACAGGACAAAAAACTATCATTGATTCAAACAGATTGCGAAGATCAAAATGAAAGCCTTTCATTGAAGTTTTTAATTTCAATTGTACAAACAGAAATGATGAATTCAAGACTGTGAATTCTATTACATATCCGCTTTTGAAATCAGATTAAAAGGGCCTGCGTTGGATAGAATTAAAATCCGCCATCAACTCCTGTGGTTTTCATTTATTGAAGTGCTTCATTGAATACAGAGATACTAAAGCTCTGAAATCAACATTTATTATTTTTCTTAAGTCAAATGTTCATTTAATACAAAAATATTCATTTCACTAAAAATTTTACGTAACAGGAATTAAAAGAAAATTTTTATTAAAACTTGTATACTGACATTTAATACGCCACAGAAATATATTGAGAATTACATCAAAACAGGACATCCATTATATAGCTCTTTAAAGTAAATCAAGATTATATTCATATAGTCCATTTTTATTCTTTATTGCAAAGGTGCTTCACCAATTGATAATATTTAAATATTTAAATTTAAATCATGCAAGAGTATTCATATATTAGAAATAAATATAAAGTTTGAATTTAAAATATCACAACAAAAAATCAGGAGTCTGTTAGTGTTTTTTGTGCGCAAAGTTTTAAGCAAAATACAGCAAAGTTTTATTAAAACTTGTATACCATGAATGCAAAAAAAAATACGCAGATTCTGCTATTGCAGCGATAAGTCCACTAAGTTTTCACGTGAAAATAATTACCTTCGCATTGACCTTTTTTAGGATATCTTTTCAAGAATTTTCCTGACCGAACGAGCTAATAGCTATAACATCTTGTTTGAGATCTCCAACAGCTTTGATCGAACCTCCCAAAAAGCTTGTTCTCTAAATTGCTAATTCAGCAATATTTTTAATCCTTTGCTTTGAATAATGCGCATTTGGTGTTTTTTTTACAGAACAAAAGCATTCTGCATAGCAAGTCAGATAAATTAAACAAATAATTATAAAATTTACTAATTAACTAAATATGAACTCTCATTTACAATGAGTTTTGTAATAGTATTTTCTTTTCTCATTGTTATCATTTAGCATAATGACTGTATATGCCTTTTATTTATAAATTGCAATTTCAGACCCAGAAGGCCGAGTTGGATGAAAATTGCGAATGCAGGTGCGTGGGCTGCGAAGAAGGAACCGTCCTTTGTCCATCAACGCAGGAATGCATCCCCGAATCGCGCTGGTGCGATGGAGTCAGGGATTGCCAAGATGACGAAATCGATTGCCCAACAAGTAAGTAGCGCAAGATCTCGTGCCATTAAGCAACACCTACCTACTCAACAAATAAATCACTCCCTTTTCATCAGTCCCACTTGTGATTTATAGTAACTACTGAACTATCCATTTTTAAACGTATTCAACGTATGCAGTTAAGTTTTTAAGTAATTTAATAAAAAACAAATAATGAAGCAAAAAATGATATGGTAATACAGTATTACATTATAGATTGTGATGTCACTGATAATATCAGGTTTCCAGCCACGTGTTGAATTGTATATGAACATTTTGGTGCTTCACAAAAATCGCCCCTATAGCAATACATAAGAATTTAAAAAGTATTTATAACAAGTAGATTCACGTCGGTTACAGTTAATAAGTGTAATTGCGATTTAATGCGTACCCATATAGTATACAGAAAAAGATCAGTTATTCTGGTATTATTCCTGGAAGCTATATTTCCTTTATTTTACAGGGAATAATATATAATTAGCTTATATACAATTTAATGTTAACTAGATAAATTCTATCTAATAATCTTCTAAAGCACGAGATTCTTATTTAATTTTTTAAAAAATCGCATTTTAATTATAAATTATCGCTTTTATTAGTTTGCAAAACTGTTTTTCATTCTCTAAAAATTAGGATTATTAATGTAAGAGAAAATAAAACTCACTTTTTATGAGTAAAAAAAAAAATGCCAGCGACAACTTTATTGAATTTTATTTTAATATTGTATTTTTATTTTCCTGTGAATATACAGAAAGATTTAAAAAAAAAAAAAAACAACGCCATTTCATGTGAAATTTCACATGCTTTCTTTACTATTTCATTGATACTTTGGTGTATTTTGTTAAAAATAACACTAAAAACAAATTCAATTCAATTAGTATTATTCATGAATCTATAATTCTTATTTCTTTGGAATGCCATAAATTCTTTGTATTTTTAAAGAGCCATTGCAAAGGCTAACGAAAATACAACCACTCAATTATTTTTTTTCAGCTCCTCGAATAACTACTGTTACAACTCCACCTACAACAACAACAGAAGTCCCAATCATATGCACAACTGACTTTGTGGATGGTAAATATTTTTGTTAGTTCACAAATTAAATCAGGTTCTGTTTCAATGTCTCCTTCAAGTCTAATGTAAGAGAAAATACTTGTTTTTAATTCCTGGGATATCTTATTTCAGTTTTTTTAAATTGAATTTTTATTTAATTCAAAAATTGCTTTGCCTTCTTAAATGAAAAACAATTCTAGATTTAAATAGTTAAAATATTCTTTATTGTTTATTTAAATTTCTTCTTGAAGCGTGCTTTTATATTTTAATAATTATTTAAAGAATCTGAATACTTATGCCATAATTCATACTTTGTGTCTCTTGTATGTATGTATATGGACGCATCTTGTTTGCACATTGTAATTTAGTTTGTTAACGTTGCATTATGATGTATTAAGTATTAATTTTTCAGTTACAGACACGTGTGAAATGATTTCAAACAATTTCGAAACTTTCGACGGGTTGTCTTACCAATATGACATCTGCGATCATGTTTTGATGCAAGAAAAGACTTCAAATCTTTATTCGGTCAGCGGTAAGCAGCTTTTTATTCATTACCTAAATTTATCTACATTCTGCAATCTATAGGTGTTATTTTGTATAATGTTAAATATAAAGGTATTAAAATTTTAAATTATATGTCATATTAAATTATATTAATAAAGTTATTTACTTTTATTCGATTTTTAATAAGATTTTCGATTTTTCTGAGGATGAATAAATTTAACAAATTTTAGACGCTATATTTCTTCAGCAATTTTTTATAAGCCTACAAATTACTATTTTTAATATTATACATTTTTATATCCAAAATTCATACATGATTTTTTCATTCATTAATTATTCATGTATTTTTAGCGACTATATTTCAGATAATAGGAAATGTAAGCTTCAAATCCCCAATTTTCTTTTACCTTTAGAAAATTTTAAAACACCATCATGGTGTCTGATGGCCATCAAAAATATTTCTTGTTTCCCAGCTGTGCCATGGATGTTTATAGGGTTACTTCCAAACCCATAGGTCCCCCCATTCTAATATGGCTATAAATAACCCTAAAAAAATTATCTCCTATTTAAACCTGAAGGCAAAATTAATTAGTTCAATTAAAACTAATAAACAAAAGAAAACTAATTAAAGATATAGATATTGTTACCGTTAACCAGAAATATTGAAAAGAAAAGTATTTTCTGTCAATTCGTAAATCGGTAAATTGCAAAATAGAGGATAAAAGATAGCTAAAATAAAACGTAACTATAAATACTAGCTTTATTTGTAGTGTTATTTATTTTTTTTTTTTTTCATACTCACGGTAGAAAATTTCTGTAGCTATTTGATAGAAATAATTTGGAACAAAAAAATTTTCATTCTGTATTATTAAATTTATTAGTCGTTCACATTTTTAATTTGTTAAAAATGTAGTTAATAACATACATTTAAATCAGAATTATATTTTACAAGATTAAGTTATAACCTAACTAAGCTAGATTACTGAAAATTTTTTTTAATATGTAAAAAAAAACTATTTTCACATGTTATTGATTTTTTTCACTGTCTAGTTCACAAAACTTGTTCTCCCGAAAATATCAATGCTTGTGAAAGGTATCTGCACATTGAAGTGGACGGCGTCACGCTAAAAATAGGGCCCGGTATGGATGATGTAACTGTACAGGATAATCGAGTCTCGGTGGCCAATCTTTGGATCGTTTCTAAAAGATTCCAGAACTTTGACATCAAGAAGAAAGGCTCTTCGATTGTGTTCAAGTCCAAAAAATATCATTTTGATGTTATTTGGGACAACGTGCAAAACGCTAAAATTGTGGGTGAGTTCGCAGATCTCACTCTCACTCTTGAATCCAAAAAACGTATTTAAAAAGTGGTGAAACAAAATGATTGGTTTGTTAGAATCTACAGATTCTATAATTGTTTACTGTAATATTTTATAACAAGTATATTAAAAATAATTATTTTATTGCTGTTAATGTTAATGATAAATCAATTTATTTAAACATCATTATAAACATTTTCAGGTAATTAAATTTTATTGATAATTTCGTTTAATGGGTTGTTGATTGATGGATCAAATGAAAATGATAAGAGTATACATGCGATTGCTTTTAGTGACTTTTTCAAAAAATTATCCGTGAAATTTCATAATAAATTATCATAAAACTACTATATATAAATATTTCAAATACAATTGCTTTTGAGGAATGAATTCAATATCTCTCAGAGATTGTAAAGCAAAATTATAAGGGCAAACATTCGCAGAACACTTACTTTTCATAAATTTTATTCACGAGAAATATATTTCTTCGTAATATCGACAAAAAAAAGGGCAGTGATTCATTTTTAAAATATAAATCTTAATAGCAAGTTGTGATCCTATTGAACATCTGAACTGACATTAAATTATTATGTTATTGCCTTTAACCATCATGATACATATTTGTTCAAAGAATTTATTTACAGCTATAAGACATTTATTTAAATTAATATCACTGTTCTTGTTTCAAAATAATTCAATATATTCAAATATTTCAATGAAAATTATTTTTAAAAATCTAGTAAGTTTATAACAGAACCTACTACTAAATCATTTTTTTTTCTGGACAGATATCCAAATGCCTGATGGACCAAGTGGTGGGTCTGTGTGGATTGTACAACAAGCAAGTGGAGGATGACCGAACCACTCCTGACGGTTCCCTGGTGAAGAGCAACCAAGACTTTGGAAACAGCTGGAGCATCGGACCTGCAGACAGATGCTCACCTCCAGCCTGCGAAGAATACTACATGAGGGAAGCCATCACAACCTGCGAATACCTGCTGTAAGAATCACTTAGCACAAATTGTGTTACACAAAGATATATTTTAAGAAACTGTTAAAGTACTTAAAGTCCTTTAAAAATTTCAAAAATATTGGAAATTACAGAGAATGCAAATTAGTCAAAAACATGTGCCGCGTTTTGATTACCAAGGGTAGTGCACGTTAATGTTAATTTGTAAAAAACAAAGATTTTATTCCCACATTAATAGTATGATTGCTTCTTCTTAATGCTTTGAAAACCAGTATACTTAAACAAGTACAGTCTAGTATTTGCATTAATAGTAGGATTACCCGGTTACTTTTCCGAGTTTTCTCCAATAGGACATGCAAACATGAAATACTTTCCTCAAAAGAGTTCTGCCAGAAGGTTTATACCACGTTTATTATTATTATTATTATTGAATTAGTGCAGCAGTTCTTCCGAGGCTTCTTGAGTAACAACAAGACTGCTACAATCCCTGTCAGTAAATTAACTTATCAATAGCCAAAATAAACTTATACATTTATAAATTATGAGTAGTAATAATCGAGATCAGAAATTTTAAAGAAAGTTTAAAACATATTCATCCTAATGATGCTTTTTTTAAAATGATTGTAATATAATTAGCTGCTATCTTATTGCTTATTACTAATCATTTTCGATATTTTTTGAGATATTAAATTAAATGATTTCAATTACTCATCGTATTTTCGATATAATTTTTTTGAAAAAATACAGTATTTTCCTTTGCTCAGTAAAAAAAATCACTTGCATTATTTTTAAATTCGTAAATTCTTTATACCAAATAAATATTTATTATTAAGAAACTATTAGCTTAGTAAAAAATAGTCTTCCTTTCAGTGAAAAGCAATAATATCAACGTAAAATTAAAATAATTCTCCTTCCTTTCAAAACATCAGATATTTTTAACAATAAAATAAATTAAAATAAGCAAATTAGTTAAAATAACTAATACTTAATACTAATATTGTTCTAATCGGCTTTTGGTTGTTATGGAAAGGGTTTTACTACTGAAAACAAAAACTTCTTTTCACTTTTATTACTGACATTCTAGTATTTAAATTGAAGCTACTAAGCTGTGAAAACAATAAAAAATTGCTTTTGGGTGAACAAGAATAGGTACACTTGGTAGATTATTTTTGTGTAAATGTGCTGATTGTCTTTTTACAGGGGCGAACCATTCAATTCTGCTTGTTCGAGCTTCTTGAATATGCAAACCCGGGTGGACACGTGCATCACTTTCATGTGCGAGTGCCTTCAGCGAACATCTCTGGACGCCAGGAAGAATTCGGACGTCTTCTACGACATATACGGCGGCACTGACTCCTGCAAATGTCTGGCGCTCGAAAGCTTTGCTGAGGCATGCGAAGCAGTGAGACAGGAACCTCTGCTGAATTGGCGAATCGATTACAGCTGCAGTAAGTTGGAAAACAGTATTTCACTTCTACTTTATTGATGTTTAAAGTCGTATAGTGAAGTCACAAGTGTTAAAACACTCATTGACAGAAACTTACAGTGCAACATTTTCAGAGCATGGTATTTTTTTTTTTGTTCTAAAACAGCATAGTTTATTCTAATCTTTAGACAATACAAGACAGATGGAAAAATATGCAGGCAACTCAGGTGAATTTCTTGATCGATCATGTGCTTTCTAGTTATATTCGTACAAAGAACTATTAGATAAGGTCAAGCAGTTCAAAAGATGATAATTATTCATAATATTGAATCGTGGAGGATTTTTGAACTTCTTGTAGATGGGATATCAGACAGGCTTATACCACGTTGTAGGATGAAACTCAACGTGGTAACATTCCAGTAAGTCAGTGAATCTATTACATGTACATGCTTTTACTTTACCAGTCCTGTTAAGTCTGTTCAGTCCAATTAATATAGTACAGAGTCATTAATGCACTTATTATTTCCAAACAAGGAGATTTGTTACACATTCAGAAATCTAAATTCTTTAAATAGTATGTAAACAAATACTCAATACATTTTATGTAACTTCAAAGAATTTTAATCGATACCTTGAGTAGTGCTCTTGATGGACAGTTAGATTACTGAAGAAGACTACTACAAAATAACTACCATGGCTTCATATTCATTCTTTGGGTTTCCTTCAGAAGTCTTCATACTGTAAAAGTCATTGTGTATAATATCTTATTATTATTTGTGTAGCAAATATGTATATATACATATATAACATTCGAAAATATTAAATTCATATTTAGAAAAAAATAAGTTATATAATTTTAAGCCCTAATAAAGCACATATTTCAAAATCGTGGAAATTTTTTTTTGTTGTAATTTGTCTATGCCCTTAAAAATATCGTCATTACAATCATATTATGTCAATTATTTTTAGAAAAGTAAAGCGTTATTTTTAAAAGTTTGTTATAGTCGAAACTTATTTTATTATCATAGAACTAGCACCTTCATATTCAATAGTTGCACAAAAATTATTTTATCTGCAATGGACTTTCTGTAAAAATTCGATTCCTTTTCAGCTCCTGAATGTCCTCCCGGCATGGAATGGCAAGACTGCGGTCCTGGATGTGAATTGACTTGCGACAACTATAAGGACAGGGACAGTTTGTGCACTGGAGGATGCACACCAGGGTGCTACTGTCCTTCGGGTCTGATTCGTCATCATGATCGATGTGTGAAAGCTTATATGTGCCAGGACTGTAAGTGGATGACTTATCAGTTTTTTAATCATCCTATCTCATTTTGACAACAAGGTTAGAACTTAAAATCGCCAAATTTTAAATCTAGGCGCTAGAGAAATAAATTATTATGGGAGCTTAACTCGTTATCTAGTATTAATATACTCAACTGCGTTAAGGAGGTTTATAGGTTCGAATCCAGAAGCTGACTGGTAGACCAATTTGGTGGCTATCATTTCCTGGTTTTCTCCCATACAACACGATGGGTTGCTGTTCGTAAAAAGTCTTCCCATTTGGTGAAGGATTCATAGTACATGTCAGTGAAGCACAGGGTTCAACCATCTATTAAAAACCTTTTGAGGCAATTTGTTTTCATGTTGGTATTTAATTAATCAGCTAAGTAGAAATAATTAAAAAATTTTTTTCTTTGACTGACATATTATTTTAAGGATATCATGTTACTATACTTGCATCAAGTGTAAAAATAAATGTATTAAAAAAGTGCTCCAGTAATAATTTTGCAACAAGAGAAACAATTGTAATCCATGTTGTAGCTATTAAGCAATATGCAGTCTTTTCAACATAGGTAAACACGCAGCATCAATATGGCCCCAACTTTTAAACAACCTACTACATCGAAATATGTTCGCTAAAGTGTAATATTTTAAGACAGTTCAACGCTTAAATACATTAAAAGCAACCTCACTCGTTATCAAGTGTTATTGCACTATTTTTCAAGAGAAAAAAAGTTTGCCTTCTATTATAATATGCACTATAGTCATAACATTGCGGAAATACTATTGATATGTAAACGGAATTTTTCTTGCTTTAGGTATCTGCCGAGGCCATGGGGATCCAAACTTCATCACTTTCGATGGCAAATACTACCCTTTCCAAGGTAACTGCACCTACATACTCGCTCAGAGTCGCGACTTGGAGGATCCAAGTTTGGATTTTAAAATCCTGGTCACCAACGTCGAGTGTCCAGAAGAACCTCACACTTCTTGTGCGGATGGATTGCAGATATACTGGAATGGACATCTCATTGAAAAATTCAAAAATAAACCAGTAAGTATAAGTTCTTTCTTCAATTCCTACTATTAGTTCACACTCTCCCTATATATATTTTGTTCAAATTTTCAATCGTTCATAAAATACATTTTATTCCTCCACTCAAGTTCAAATACATTTTTGAACTTGTAGTGGATGACACTGGATGTTAATACAGTTTTTTCAAATATTAATTCAGTAATTAAATTTAATTAATTTTAGTTTTATATGGGAGAAAAAATTCCTCTTATGTAAGATATTTAGCAGGATATAAATTTAGGAATAATATACCGTCAGTGGCGAAGCGTGTAGATCGCTGGAAAAAATTTTTTTGAGATTTTTTCATTCTGGGTTCTAGTCTGTGTCAAGGAGGGGAACAAAATGGAAAATGTGAATAAATTAGTGAGAGAGATAGAAAAATTCTCTCTCACATACACACTTTCCAACTTAAAAAAATGAATGAATGAAAATTATTTATAAATGACTTTCTGCAATATAATAAAAAAAGTAGGAATTGACTTAAAAATTTTTTTATATATATTACTTGTTTACTATTAAATTAAACATTGTTATTGTCTTGATATTTATTAATATTATTAATATTAAATTGCAACGTTCCGAATTTTAGGTTTTCTTATTTCAATTTAACCAATAGGGTTATTGTAATCAACGACAGAAAAATTCACGTCTTTAATTTCTCCCTTCAAAATAATGAAACATTTAAAATTGATTGGTATCAATTTAATTGGAACTCAGCTGTCAATATTATTTTTCAAAAATGCAATAGCGCGGAACCCACTATAAATTCTTTTAAAAAATTTATCTTGAATTTGATATTTAATCTAAAGAAAACTAATTAGACACAAGTACGTAGCTGTAAATAAAACAAATCTTTCTAATCAGGGAGAAAATAAATGTTAGAATTGTGAAATTTAGGTAGTTGCGCTCAAAAAAAAAAAAAAAAGCTTTGTTATTATTTCTTCTAAATATTTCGGTTGGCTTAGAGCACATATAGGCAACCTAAGAAATCTGTCAGATTCATGTTGAGAGATAATTAAAAACAAGCATATTTCTCAGGTTAATAAAAATTCTTTTCGTTTCAACAACATATTAATAACGTTTAAACATTTTTTTTTCTTTTCTTTTCTCTAAGATTAAATATAAATCCAAAATTTGACAAGAATGACGAACAGAAACCTCAAAAGTTCCATACAATTATCCTTAAGTAATATCAACAACAATACTTAAAGTATACTGCAAATCTTCACTTTAAATTGCTTTCTTCTTCTTATTCATTGGCGTAACAACCTCATGGTGGGCCAAGGCCGCCGGCCTACTGGTAGATGAGATAGGAGATGTTTTTCTTTTTATAAGGCAGTGTTGTCAGCCCTACACCCAACATGAGACCAGGTTTAAAGGGTATTCTGAACCACTACAAACATCCATGGCACCAAGTGCCAGAGCGCTAGTCACTAGGCCATCAGGTCCCCTTAAATTGTTATGTTCTATGTTATTATAAAATGTTTTTGGGGGAGTTTTTGTACCAAAGAATTTTATTATAAACAAATGAAATAAGTAGCAACCTGTTTATTTAATAATTTGATCCATCCCTTGACTAGAAGACAAAATGTTAATTTGGACTGTAATCTAGGAAAGGTTGCCCATACCCATTCGTGTTTTAATTGTAGGAAGTGTAGCACAATTCTTGCATTGTGCGAACCATTATCAAGTTAACTATATATACACTGAAGTGACAAAAGTCATGGGATAGCAATATGCAAATTTTCAGATGGCAGTAGCATCGCGTAGAACAGGTCTAAATGCGCAGTGCTTTCGCAGAGCTTTTATTTCTGTTCAAGTTATTCATGTGAAGAGGTTTTGACGTGATGATGACCGCACGACGGGAATTAACAGACTTTGAACGCGGAATGTTAGTTGGAGCTAGACGCAGGCATAACATCCCACCATGGACAGCGCAGTGGTCGACCGCCTGCACTTAACGACCGAGACCGGCGACGTCTGCAAAGAGTCGTAAATTCTAACAGACAAGCAACACTGCGTCAAATAACCGCAGAAATCAATGTTTGATGTCTGTTATAACTGTGCGGAGAAATTTGGCTTTCTTGGGCTATTCCAGCAGAAGACCGACTCGAGTGCCTTTACTGACAGAACGACATCGCTTGCAGCGACTCGTGGGCACGTGAGCATATCGGTTGGTCCCTAGATGAATGGAAAACCGTGGCCTGGTCCGATGAGTCACGATTTCAGTTGGTAAGAGTTGATGGTAGGGTTCGAGTGTGGCGCAGACCCCACGAAGCCATGGACCCAAACTGTCAGCAAGGCACTGTTCAAGCTGGTGGTGGCTCCGTAATGGTGTGGGCTGTTTTTCATGGCATGGACTTGGTCCTCTGGTGCGACTGGACCGAACATTGACTGGAAATGCTTATGTTCAGCTACTTGGAGATCACTTGCAGCCATTCATGGACTTCATGTACCCAAACAACGATGGGATTTTTATGGATGACAATGCGCCATGTCACCGGGCCACAACTGTTCGCGATTGGTTTGAAGAACATTCTGGACAATTCCAACGAATGATCTGGCCACCTAGATCGCCCGACATGAATCCCATCGAGCATTTATGGGACATCATCGAGAGGTCTGTTCGTGCCCAAAATCCTGCACCATCAACGCTTTCACAATTATGGACGTCTATCGAGACAGCATGGCTCACTATTCCTGCAGAAGACTTCCAACGACTTGTTGAGTCCATGCCACGTCGAGTTGCTGCACTTCGCCGGGCGAAAGGAGGGTCGACACGATATTAAGAGGTATCCCATGACTTTTTGTCACTTCAGTGTAAGTAATTATAGTATAACCAAACATTTTAAACAAATATTCAGTTTAATCATTTATATCATACAAACCCTTAATCTTAATTATTTATCATAAAAGTATCACCACTAACAAAGACAATATTAAGTATATTCGGATAACCGTAATCTTTTTTTAGAAACTATTCATAATGTTTATAGAAAAGAAACATAATTGTTGTTTTTGTTTCCAGGTTTATCTAAATGGCGACGCTATAGATCCAGCAATGTCGCCGCTAGAAAAAGACGGAATCGGCATCACATACATACCAAACAAACACACCATCATTCACATAAAAAGCATCAATCTTGCAGTGCGTTACTTTGATCAGATGTACGGATTCAACGTCGAGTTGCCCGCTTTCTACTACTACAATAAAACAGAAGGCCTGTGTGGTAAGGAAACATTCTCATTAAAAACTGTTTAGTAAATTGTCATTTTATAAATAAAGAATTACAAGAATATTAAAATTTTTCTTCAAATATTAGTTGAAATTGATTGAGGTAGTTGGTTTAAATATGCATATTTTTTTAGTTTGTTGATGAAAAGAGTTTTTGAATAAGAGTATATGAAAAATTCCTTAAATAATATATCTCGCAACTTTATTTAAACACATGATTCACAAATCAAAACATTTGTAAAAAAATCTTACTCTGATGCTCTAATCATTAGTCACCAAATATGCACAGTAATTCCATCTAAAATTTATAAGTACCTCACTATTTATGTGTCAAAATATTATATACCAAAACCCTAAACTTTTTGCCGAATAAATAATGGCAAGAAAATCCTCAAATACGGATATTAGTTATACTATGTTGCCAAGATAAGCAAATTTCAATATTATAACTATCATTATGAGAGCTATGATAATATAATTGAACAATAAAAAAAAAAATAGTCTAGTGTAATTTGTAATAAAGTATTACTACTAGAAGTTTATCAGTTTTGGTATTGTAAAAAAAAATTAAGTATATACCTATTAAAAATTGTAAATACGTCTATTACAGAACAGAAATTTCTAAAATAGCTCACTATATTAAGAAACGTTTTTGTTGAAAGATGTTAAATGCCATGTTATAGAAATGTTACACGCCGCTTACTTGGTATATATTTTAACTGTCATAATCTCTGTTTAGACAATTTCATTTGAAAAATAAATCCATAGTTATTTAGTTCGTTTTTTTTTTACTACCTTATCAAACTTATGTATGCTACTATTTAAAAATAGTGCCAAGAAATTTGACATTTAAATAATTGTACTTAAGTCTGAAATACTTCAGTATAATATTAAAATTTTAAAAAACTTCAATAAGTATCTTATATACGCCATTTTTCATTAAAGCATTTCCATAGGCGTTTTCTATTAATATATAAAATGGAATTTTATTTCAATTTCAAATAAATTACTACATAGCACATAATTTATCACCTTAAAAGTACCAAATAGCAGTAGTTACCAAAGAATTTTATGTTAATCTGATTAGCATTTAAGAAAAACTGTATTTAACACGCGGTTTTTAATTCGGCTTTAAAGATACAATATGTTATGATAATTTTGAAAAATGAGTACTAATGTTATAAACTTGAATAACACCACCTTCATTTATTTAGGAATATGCAACTTCATCCAATCGGATGACATCTACCACAAGAATGGTTTCATCACGGACGACATCGACGACTTCGCCTACAGCTGGCTGGTGGAACCGAACACGAAAGACCACTGCGAATTTCCGCGCATCGTCGTTCCAGAACCTCGTCCAGGAATCTGCAACTTCACCGTCAGTCCCTGCGAGATATTCCTGGATCCTTCCCTGTACTCAAAGTCGTGTCAGAACGACGTGACCTACAGCATGAAACCTGAAGCCTCCATGTGCAGGTCTAAATTCCAATATGCACAACAATGCTGCGAAAGAGGAATCTCTTTAATCGACTGGCTGCAAATGAGTGGGTGTGGTAAGTTCTGCATCACATTCATTAAATTGTGCCTTCAACTCTAAATACAGTAGAACCTCTTTAAGTCGAAATAATTAGTCAATCCAAAAAATTGGACCTCTGTATCTCGAACATTAGCAATGTTTGATTTTACAATCTTTTACAACCTTTACAACTCGATCATTTCAAACTAATTACCTCTATAGTTCGAAGAAAAATAAGTTACCGACTTTAAGGATTTGCCGACAATGCACGTCATTGTTTCCTAGAAAACAATGTGTGAGTATATAGTAAATAGAATAACCAATTCTATGAAATAGCAACTCGCAAGAAAAAGAACTTTCTGCTCTTTATAGCTTAGATAATGCTGTAGATAGAGAGCGATCGAATTGTCTAAAGCAAAAAAAAAAATAAAATAATAATAATAATATTAATAATAAATAATAATAACTGACTTTCTTAATACATAATATTTTTAATTTTAAGGTTGTTTCGGAATTATTTTGATTTTTTATTGTAGTACATAATATCACTTTTAAGTTGCAAGTAAACATGCTTATTACCTCTCTAACTCAAAATAAGTTAGAAAGAATCTAAACCTCTACAAGCCGAATATTTCCTTACAAAATCCGCGTAAGTCGAAATCCTCCATAAGTCGAAAACTCTATAACTCGAATTATTTGGCGTCTCCCTTGAAGTTCGACTTACGGATGTTCTACTATATTTTAGATTTATAGAGGGACCAAAAGATTTTATAAATGATAAGGATGATCTGTATTTATATATACTAGTCATTAAAAGATTTTTGCAAATATGAAAATAATTGCCTATTTTAGTAAACTAGTGTTACATTTTATAATTTGTTCTTTGGTGCTTTTTTTGCAAAACAAAAGTAGTTTACATTTTACAGAAACAGGCTAAAAATATTGCCAATTTGGCCGACCAATTTATCTGTTCAATGTAGATCTATGGCTTTGTGACCGATATCAAGTTCAGGGGTGAGATCTTAGATCTCAACACAGAAGTGTAGTTGTCCCTTTTTCTTCGCAATCCACATAGGACTGCGTGCCACATTCATGACTAATTTTGATTTAAATTATTCCCTAAGCGGATAGGCCAATCAGATCTCCAGACCTAAACCCTTTATTTCTTTCGATCGCTCTTGGGAAGGCAATTTCAACTTTTCTTCCACCTAAAAGCCTTATCACGCGGGATTATTTAATTATTTTTTTTTACATGACCTTTGGCGAACATGTTTTGGGGAGTAAAAATTATTTTGTTAATTATTTTAACCTAAAGTTTTGAAATTTCGATGCTGTTTCTTGTAAATAGTTTTTTTTTTCTTTTTTCAATTCCTTCTATTAGCTCACGCTCTCCCTATACATATCTTGTTCAAATTTTCAATCGTTCATAAAATACTTTTTATTCATCCACTCAAGTTCAAATACATTTTTTTTTTTGAACTTGTAGTGGATGACACTGGATGTTAATACAGTTTTTTCAAATATTAATTAAATTTAGTTAATTAATTTTAGTTTTTTTTTTAGATTCAAGTTACATATATCTACCAATAGAGTGCGCCAGATAAACTTAAAAAAATGAATGAAAATTATTTATAAAAGACTTCCTGCGATATAGTGAGAGAAAAAAAGAAGGAATTGATTTTAAATTTTTTTTTTTTATATTACTTGTTTTACATGACCTTCGGCGAATATGTTTGTGCGGGGGAAATAATTAATTTGTTAATTATTTTAACCTAAAGTTTTGAAATTTCGATGCTGTTTCTTTCAAATAGTTTTTTTTTTCTTTTTTCAATTCCTTCTGTTAGCTCACACTCTCCCTATACATATCTTGTTCAAATTTTCAATCGTTCATAAAATACTTTTTATTCATCCACTCAAGTTCAAATACATTTTTTTTTGAACTTGTAGTGGATGACAAAATGTTAATACAGTTTTTTCAAATATTAATTAAATTTAGTTAATTAATTTTAGTTTTTTAGATTCAAGTTACATATATCTACCAATAGAGTGCGCCAGATAAACTTAAAAAATGAATGAAAATTATTTATAAAAGACTTCCTGCAATATAGTGAGAGAAAAAAAAAGGAATTGATTTAAAAATTTTTTTATATATTACTTGTTTTACATGACCTTCGGCGAATATGTTTGTGCGGGGGAAATAATTAATTTGTTAATTGTTTTAACCGAAAGTTTCGAAATTTCGATGGTGTTTCTTTCAAATAAGTTTTTTTTTTTTCCTTTTACAAATACTGTTAATGTTGTTTCAGACTTTAAAGATACATTGCAATGATTTTTTTTTTTTAAATCCTCAGCCCAACTGAAAAAAGAAATGTCACAATTATTGACATCACCATGTTAATTTCAGAGAACTCCTGTCCTGAAGGCATGTTCTACGATTGTACCTCCGCTTGCCAGAAGACGTGCGACAACTACAAGACGTTCAAAGAGGAGGACTGTGATCTCATGCCGCTCTACACTTGCAGGTGTCCAGAAGGACAAGTCCTGCAACAAGGACAGTGCGTGGACGTCATTCAATGCGAGAAGTGCGACGAGGAACACATTGTGGGCGACGTCTGGCACATCGGACCCTGTGAGCAATGCGAATGCTTGAACGATCGTTCCACCAGGTGCACAGTCACTACGTGTCCCGAAGTTCCTATATGCAAAGAGAATGAAAAATTGGACGTTTTACCGAAGCCTGAAGGAGCTTGCTGCGACGTTTACCACTGCGGTAAGAGCACAACGCTGTCTCTCAATTATGCAAATCCATAACTTATCATTCAAATGTTGCCATACACATGATCCAATGGTAACTCAAACATGGCGATTGTATTGAAAGTTGGAATCCACTAAGCGGAAATTTGAATCCACTAATGACGTGTATTACAGTCGTTACTTACAGAATCAATACGGTGTGGGCCTGATGGCAGAGTGGCTAGCGCTCTGGCTCTCAGTACCACAGGTATCGGGTTCGAATCCCGGCGGTGTCATGGATGTTTGTAGTGGTTCGGAATCCACTTTAAGCCGTAGGTCCCTGTCTCATGCGACCGCAGAGAGCCCAATCAGACTTCTTCTCACCCACATAATTCCCAAACTGTAAAGAGGCAACTCAGCTCTAGGCACAGTGATTTGGTAATAGAATCAATACATTTGATGACGATTATACCAATGTGTGTCGCCAAAAAACTCCTACATGATAGGGCAGCTTGATGGCCAATTGGCTTGCGCTCTGGCCGTTGGTACCACATGTTTAGATTCAAATTCTGGCGGTGGTATGGATGTTTGTTAGTGGTCCGAATCCACGTTATTTAGACAGTTATCTAATTAGCCTAAAGTGTGCAGAAAAGGACCGTAAAGCGACAAACCAAACCTACATGATGGGAAATCTCCCTTTACTGGAAGCTTATAATCTGGATACCACGTCCATTTTGAGCTGTTCATTATAAATGGGCATGTAGTCTTTGAAACAGAACTTTAACTGTTGTCAATTGTTTCACAAATAATTTTTCTAAGACATACATTTACTCCTTAAAGTAGTTAGTTATGTCTCTTTTACTGTTTCTAAACTAGTCGAGACCTCGTGGCGTTAATTTATTTTTTATTACATTTTATCTTTTCCATGCAAAAATCACTTGTATTGTGATATTTTGATAACATTACGAATGCAACGTTAACAAATTAAAAAAATATTTAGTTTGACAAATTTCTTAAATGTACTTATTTTTAAAAGCATAATTGAATAAATAAAATGTAATTTTTTATTTTGAAAGTATTTAATAACTATTTTAAGGATGAGATATTTTAATAAGTATGGCATATACGTTTATTTAAAAAAAAATACCAAACTGAAAAGGGAAAAATGCATATTGTATTCTGCCTATTATTTATTCGAATTTTTATAGCATTTTCTGACGTTCCAACAAACTGTAAAATATGATTTTTTCTTCATTTTTCTGTTTTAATTATGCGTTTATCATGTTTAAGTAAAAAATAAAAATTATAAATTGCGGGGTTTTTTTTTTTTAAAAATTATCTATATTACAAAGTTTATTTTCACGAATTACAATGTATTTAAAACAAGAGAAATTGAATTTCATAACTACACAAACATCGATGCTATTTCAAGACATTAATTAATCATTCAGGTCTGGTTCTAGTAACTAATTATGCATAATTGTTTTTACAGTGGAGGTAGCTTTAATAGTCTGTCCTGAAACTAAACCATTGGAATGTGGCGAAGGAGAATCTAATGTCGTTTACCATGAAGAAGGATGCCCCAGATACAAGTGTGGTAAGAATTTGCTTTTTAAAAATATAGTCTTTGGTTGAATTTGTTTCACGAAAGGAATATAGAAACTGACATAAGGTAAAAATATATCCAACTTTGTACGTGCATAGTTTTACATTCACTCATAAGTATTTACGAAAATTTCAAATTCAAGAGGAAGTTGTTAAGCTGGGATATTTAAAGAGGAAGCTATGAATAAAAAGGTTCATAAATCAGACAATGAACCATGGGATGATTGACTTTTTATCCGTTGTTGTTGTTGTTGTCTTATTCCACGTGATCTAGCCTCAGGCCAGATTGAGTCCACAAGCCCAAGAATCTTCAAAAAATCATAAACAAGAGGAGGACTAATATTTACGTTATCCCTGTCAAGACCCTTACATTTCAACATGTATTCGGGAGAGGTCTGCTCTGAGACAGTTGGTACCGTTAGAAAAGTTGAGAGGCACTTAATGTGCCCACTTGCAAGTCTATTATTGGTGATCTGAATGACACTGTTAGTTTTGATAGCAGGAGCATTACCTGGAGCCTGCCTATTATACCAGTGGTGAGGAGTTTTCCATAGCTGATGGTTCGAAGTTTTTATCTTCGGGCAGAAAAGGTTAAACAGTCATTAGAGGTGCCTTAACAAACATAAGCATAAGTGCCTTTAGATGTAAACATAACGCTTTTACAAAATATTAATCTTGTGCCAGCCTTATTTATAGCACTATAAATTTAATTCTTTTGACAATTATTTCCTGGTATTCAGAAACATGAGTATAAATTGAATACATCCATTGCAGAATGTATAGATTATTTTCGTAAAATCTATTGAAATATTACGTAACACTAAATTTAACTTCTAAAAAAAAAATATCGTCTCATTTTCCATATCAGAAATAAAATAATATTACGCAAATAGAAAATATTTCTGAAAATTTATGTTTTATGTATAAACTTTGAAAAACACTCACAAAATACTTAGATTTAAGCTATAAGACACTGTTCTGAAATAATAAATATCTGACAAAAAAAAAAATAAAAAAAAAAACGAAAAGTATTAGAAAACCCAATTCTGGTCGGATCAGGGCTGAAACTGTTGGCTCATTCCAAAGATTCTGTCCGCATTGGCAAAAAATCGGCTTATAATTGGTTTGCGAGACTGGCTCGGTTATTCTCGTACTCTCGTCTGGACACCGCTATAGAACAAAGATTCAAAGAAACTAGTAATTTATTTACAATTAAGATGTTTAGATTACGGTCTATTTGAAATTATCTTTTTAAATATTCCTCAGTAAATTGTGCACTGAAATTTAAAAAATCCTTATTAATTTTTGTCCTGGTATCCATAGTATGCGATCCTGTGCTGTGTCCACCACTCGTGAAACCATTCACGGAAGAAGGCGAAAATGTCACCCTCGAACAAGAAGGATGCTGTCCGCACTACGAGGTCAAGTGCCAACCAGAAATTTGCCTGCTGCCACCCATCTGCGCACCGGGATTCGTGGAGAGCGTCTACGAAGGAAAGTGCTGTCTGCAGTACACTTGCATACCCAAGAAGAACGTGTGCGTGTACGAGTTCAAATTCGCTGTAGAGGATGGCTACCAGGTAGCTCTTGAACCGCAGGACTACCACAAGGAAGAATTTGATGTAAATATAAAATTATTTTACTAATATCTATAACTGTTGTGTGAAACATATAAATGGGTTTGTAATTTTGTTCGTTTTTTTAAAAATATAAACAATCTCATATGTTTTCACTTTATTCAAATAGATTTCGATAGTTGTCCATTAAAGGTGCTTTCTTGCAATAATAGCCATGATTTCTCTGCAACACAAAACTGTGCATCATATGATTATCTGAATCTAAAGCAAATATCGCTTAGAATAAGAATGCCAGTCATAAGAATAGCAATGCCAATCTTATAAAGATGGGCGAAATAATAAAGATTGGCGAAATAATTAACTGAGTTAATTGGCGAAATGGTGTTACAAATTGAATGAGGTTGAAAGGAGTTTAATACTTTACATGGAAACCCTGTATATATTGCTATACAAATTACGCTACATTTAATATATATGCATATAATTTAATAATATTTAAAATGTACTTAATGCAAAATTTTTACACGCAGGCTGGAAGTTCATGGTATGATGGCCTCTGTCAAAACTGCTCATGCAAGGAGAAAATGGATTTTTCAGATCAGAATGTCGAATCGAATTGTGTCTAAACCCAGACGAGTTCCCAGATAATGATGTACGTTATATTTTCAAATAAATTTAATCATTTTTGTTCATGTCAAAATGTAGATACTTACCCAAAATTTCCATAGAACATTTCTGTAATTTTTTTTTTTTATATTACCAATTTCTATGTCTATTCTTTATGTTTATTGATATCAAAAAAAATAAGTGATTAAAAACAACGTGAACGACTGTAGATAATGAGATGTAAAATATGAACATTTTTAACTGAAAAATGTCATCATGATTATTTACTACTACTACTATTATTATTATTATGACCATTTATTAAATTTATCATTTATTTTGTACTGTTTTTACTATTGCCATTAAGTTTTTTAATCGGCAAGAAATTAAAAAGTACGGTGATAAGAGAATTTTAAACAATATGATTATTAGAAGAAATAATTAAGCAGAATAAACAATACTTAATTTTGTGATTGTAATTAACAGCTACTTATTCTAAATTTTTACATTATTTAGCTTAGATTTACATTCCAATAAGATCCAGAAGTTCCAAAAGTATTAAAATTCATATCAATATTACTGCAGCACCTAACATTATCTCAATAATTGGCACATAATAACTATTAGTTTATTTTTGGTGTATTATATTAAAGAAAGTACAAAAATCTGTTACATTTTTATTATAATCGTTTTTTTTTCTCATTAATGATTATTTCTAATTATCTTTTCTTGATTTAGAATTACGAGAGAGAATCATACCACAATCCTGGAGAATGTTGTCCAAAATATAAACGCACTGCTTGCAAGATGAACGACATCATTTACAAAGTTTGTATTATTATTATTATTATTTATTTATTAGGAAAATTAGTATTTACTTAGTTGTTTGGGTTCTGATCTTATAATTTAAGTTTTTAATGCAAAAAAAAAAAAAAAAAAAAAAAATCTAAGCGGGAATTTTTTCAAGAATTAAAAAGGTTGTTGTTTAATGATATTATTAATTATAAATTTTTTTTTTTTTTTTTAGTATTAAAAAAAATTTATGCATATATAAGTAAATTTTTTAAATAAATTAATATATATCTTATTCTTTTTATATCTAATCAATGGGCTTAAAGTTTAAGAAACTTCTCTCATTCACAAAGCAGGAGATAGAAGTTTGCTAAGCAACCAAAGTTCTCCGTCAATCTGGCAAATCGTAACACTATTATTAAGCAAAGTTTTGTCTTTCTATACATTTTTCATTGTCTTCTATACTATGTTTGAGACAATCCCGATTACGATTTAATTGAAATGCTTTCATTCTTTTGAAAATTGCTTCCAACATTTAAAAACCTCCAGTAAATTCTTCACAATGGGGGTTCCTGCTAATAAATCTTTTTATAAAGGTTGAAAGTTTTGTCTTTCTATACATTCAACTTTTCTCTTGAAATAAGCATGCACTGCATACTTGTAGGCATAATGTGTCACGGCGTTATATGAACGTACTCATAATCAATATTTACGTCACTACTTTAATTCTATAAGCAGAGTGTATATTCCTAATACACTATAATGGGAAAATCTTTTACATTGAGATTTCTAAACCATGAAATTTTAATACATTCAGTAAAATCATCTTTGGTCTTAAAAGGTGGTGAAAAAACAAATGTTTTACAAAATACAATTTACTCTTACTTGCGATTTAACAGTTTTAAAATTTTTCTATAATGTATTTTAAAATTTTCTAATAATTTTTAAAATAAAAGGAAAAAAAAAAACTTTGAAAATTTATAAATTTTTATAATAAAGCAACCAAGAGTACATAATATCCCCATATTATTTTCTTAAATTTGTTTTAATTGTTTAAGTTTAATGCAACAATAATCTTTAAAATTCCAATGTATTCAATGCAATGAATGAATTTACTTATATTTTTCATTGACCCAACAACCCCATGGTGGCCGAGGTCGTCCGCATACTCTCGAAATCCGCTTACTTGGCAGATTTGTCAGTCCTATGCCCAACATTCATATCAGACTGTGACATACGGTTTAAAGTGGGTTCCGAATCACTACAAACATCTATGGCACCGCCAGACTCGAACCCGAAACCTGGGGCAACGAGCATCAGAGCGCTGGTGAATTTACTTATAGAACTACATAACTATAAAAACGACACAATTACAATAAAAATCAACTAACAAAAGTCAAATATTTAGCAGGAAGAAATACATTTTTGCTAAGTTCACATACCATTAGGACATTAAAAAAAAAACAACATATGTGTCATCTGAACAAATACAAAACTTTGTAGTAGCAGGCATTCTTGGATCCTCTTTTAGTTGAGCTAATAGTTTCTCAATAATTACTTAAAATCATGAAATAAATTTCAGGCTTCTTTTTTAGATTGGAGAAAAATGGCCATCCCCAGATGGTGATAGATGCAAGTCTTTCGAATGCGTGAAACATCAGGAGGAAGCCACCATCTCAAGAACAACATACAATTGCAACACAACATGTCCAAGAGTGAGTGAAATATTACTTTGTTATTCATCCTTAAAATTTAAGGATTAAATTTTTTTCTATTTCAAAGGTCACGAACATCACTTAAAATAGGGTCTTTTAAATCACATTTAAACATTCAAACACATTCAAATTTAATTCACATCAATTGTTTTTTATTGATATTCTAATTTTTGAATATTTTCTGCCTTAGACTGCAGTTTATGTGGAATCAACCCCGGAATCCAACAAGTGTTGTGGTACTTGCATAGCAGTTGCTTGTGAAGAAAATGGAGTCATATATCAGGTAAAAAAAAAAAATTATAAATATAATGTTGTTGTCGTATCCTTTGACGATTACAAGAAAATCAAATATCGTGAAGTTCCCTAATAATATTGGCTATGTTGATTGCCAGCTCGGAGTCTAAATCCTCTTCCGAGGGATGGTCCAGACAATGCACGGCGGCTGCAACAGCTGGGCAATCAAAGACATGCTGAGGAGTATAAGCTCGACATTAGGGCAGTTGCCACATTTTTGGTATTTTTTAACGCTATCAGCAGAAATTTTCATATTTTTGTGGTGCTTCGTCCTTTATCTCGTGAGTAGTAGCTGTTTTTCTGTCGACATTTAGTTCTGTAATTTGGTATTTAGTTTTAATCTTAGAAGGAATCATAAGTTTAGATTTTGCCAAGGCATTTGCATCTGCAAAGGAAGTAGGAATGGCAGTCGGATCCAGACTTCTGGTATTCTTCGCCAAAGAATGTGCAATTTCTTTAAATACCAAATGCACATGAGCATGGATCCATTCTGAATAAAATTATTGTAACTCACTTGTATTTTTCAAAGTTTTCCATTAACAAAATGACCTATAAGATTATTATTAGTCGTTTTGTGACTGAGAAATTGACCCATTTTTGACACAACGTTTAATTCAAAATTCAAAAAAAAAAAAAAGTGTGAATTTTTAATTAAAATTCAATTTTTATAACTCCTATTTCTTAAAAAATACTATTTTCCTTTAAATTTCCTTTTGGAGGATTTACTTACTTTTACATATTTCTGTCTCTCATTCTGAAACCTGATATAGGCTGCTAATATTTTTTTATAAACTTACATTTTATCACTCTATGCAACACCAACTCGTGCATCACTCTATGCAACATCAAACAATTGAGATGACTTTTTCATTAACATGTATGGAAGGGAATTAATGTATTTTTCGGCATCCACCGTAGAAATAAATACCCCAGATCAGTGATTCTTAAAATGTTTGGTTCCATGATCCTCTATAAAGCAATATTAAGTGCCAGTTTTTTTATTTTTAAATATAGTCATGCATTACAATATAATAATACAATTCTTCACCAAAGATTTCGCATACTTGTAATTACCTCTATAAGTCTAAAGCAAAAATATTTTTAAATATTTTGAATGAAGATCAATTTATTCCAAAACAATCATTATGGTTTTTTAGATGCATCGTTACATTTTGAAAAAAAAATTCTGTGGAAAATAAATCACATGAAAAAAAATTTGTGAAATTTATTGAGACTCGTTAAAACTGTCTCTTCGTATTAATTTTCAATCGTAATTTAGAATTTCCATACACTGCTTGTCACATTGAATGTATTGGACTGCTTAGAATATTAATTTTTTTATCAAGTATTGATTTATATAAACGGAATATCACCATGAGTAGATCAAGCAATGACCATGAGCAGATTAATGTTAATCTCACTGACCTGTGAAATTATTGCTATAGTGTGAAAAGGGTAAATAGGGTTCATTATGCCATCATAATGTTAAATGTCCAAGTTATGTGTAACGATATGTATTAAAGTTTAAGTTACATAAGGACCATCAAAATTAATTTTTTAAAAAAGGTGTTAAATTCAATCACAAAGAGTTCTAGCCATTACTGAGAAAGATCATTCTCTTTTTATAGAGGGCGCTGCTGACGCGCTGCAGTAGGTGTTGCCAACTATACGAAACGAGCGGTTACAATATTTAATTAATATTCAATGAAAATAGTTAACAAAATAATCCATACAACGTGACACTCCCAAGATCCATGGAATCTTGGTTAAGAAGGCTTGCCTTAAATCCTCCATGCGAAATTGAATACTCTTTGATGTAAAAGTCGTTCAAAAGGAGCAATAACAAATCTAACAGTTCGAATATAAAAATCAAAGCTTTCATTTTCGGAGACAGTTATATCAAAGGGGAAAACATTTCTTTATTAAATTAATTCGATTACACCTTGAAATATGATTTTCGTACTGCAGTGATTATAACGCTTATGAGTAAACTACTTCTTTTGCAGAATGAAGAAAGCTGGACGCCTGCTACTTTGAATTGTCACAAAGCGACTTGCTATGTAAATGACACTCATACTCATATCCGTTACGAAGGACCCAAGTGTCCAGTAATGGATCCCAACTGTCCTATGGTAAGTGAAGTTAACATTTTTGAACAATACTTAAATATTTTTTTTTGTAAATTAATTGACAGTTTTTATAAACTGTTTATTTGACCTGATTTGTGAAAAAAAGGCTTTCGTTTCATAATGATACGTCTCATGCATACTGATTGAGACTTATCGTCCCACTAAAGAAACTTGAGATTTCTTGCAACATGTCATTTTAGAGACAAATTTAATGAAACATGGATGAAGGATTTGTCAAAGCTTCAGAGAACAACTTGATGCCTGACTTGAGACAAACAATAAAAATCGAAACTTTTCTTAAAAAAAATTCTTTATGGTTATTTGAAATCTACCTATACGACCTCTTAAGCAGGAGGAATTAAGTTTATGCTTTATTGGGTTTTCATATTTCTTATGTTGCTAATTTTTAAATTAAAAATTAATTTCAGTAAAACTATGTGCGCTGTATTTTAATTTTGCTTGAATGATGTCAATTTCAAAATTGACTTATAAAACTTGTTAGTTTTCTACAAAAAAAAAGCATTTTACTTCTTTCTATTTTAAAATATTCAATAGTTCTGACAAATAAGTTTAAAGACCTTTCTATCCATTCAAAATCTTTTTTCTTTAGGAATACGTAAGACTCGATCCTAAGGGTTGTTGTAAGTACTGCGAACAGCCAACAGGTATGCGATAGTTTTTTATTAGCACTCTAAATAGTTCAAAATAATACTAAAATAGAAGGATATGTGTAATATTATATTTCTGTTTTCAGATACCTGTTCAGCTGTTGAAGTACCAGATTACGAAACAATAGGCTATTTCTCGTACCATGACACAGAGCGAGGATTCTGTACCAATGAAGTCGACTTGGAAGGGCTCACAAGATGTTCTGGAAAATGCTCAGCACAATCTTTATATTCCTCCGGTAAAAAACTTTTGTTTTGTTGGAATTAATTTTCCCTAAAAACCTTGTTATTTTGGTACTTATATAGTAATGCTGACACATTGTTGAAATTTAGAAAGAAGTTTTCATAATAACAAAAAAAAAAAAAAAATCAAATATTGCTCCATATTTACTGAAAAAACATCAGCAAATTAACGAATTTCATAATTGCATACGCTCTTGGCAACTAAGCCATTTTCGGCAACAAACAATACAAAATTTATCTTATGATTTTTTTAATAACGTTTGCCTCATAATTTTGTGTATTTTTCATTACCTTCACAAATTTGTGTTTTTTATAATTCTTATAAGAATAATTCCACAATATTCTTATGAAAATTATAAGAATATCGTGGAATTGTTCTTATAAGAATTTTGAAAATACAAAAAGCAACTTAATGAAACATAAATTAAGTGTATTTCAGTCTATTTTTTTGCTTCGATTAATAAAAATCTTTTTATGCTTATAATAGAGCCATCAAAAGCGATTCATTCTCAAGAAAAAAAATACTATATAACATAAAAATAATAGTAGTATGATGGCATAGCAGTAGCCAGGTATATTCAAGATGTGTTGGGTTAATCACCTCCTTATATTTCCCCCTCATCATATTCAATGGAAGAAGGACTTTTTATCTTTCTTTCTGCAGATTTTAACAAAAATGGCTTCTATTGTTATAATATGATTATTATTTTTAAATTAATTTAAAAGGTAATAATTAAAAATATGTAAAAATCTTGGGAATATTTTAACATTTTGATGTGTAGAGGCTCCCAAATTAGAATTTGCATTCAGTTACAATTAGTATATTCAATATATCCGTCGAATAATTGTCTTAATGATCGAAGAATTTAATCTCAATAACCAGCATTGCATTGCACAGCGTAATCTATATGAATTGAGCTAGACATTAGAATGAAGTTGACAATGTTACTGCACATAATGTACACCAATGTGACATGTTAAATCGCATTTAAAAAACATTTCTCACATTTTCCTCCATAAAATTGATTACATACCTCTTACCTTTGGCATGATTTAATAAATAATCCCTAATTCGTATATACGGTATTAAATAGATATATAAATCTATTTAACGCATTAAATTTAATTACGATTATTTAATGTAATTTAATATATTTAAATTACTATTACATTTAATACTGTATGTATGAATTAGAGACTATTGTTTATTAAATCATGCCAAAGGTTAGAGTTACGCAATTAATTTTGCATAGTAATTTTATCGAGGCAAATGTAAGGATGATCTATATGATCATCATAAGTGCATGATATGTATCTTACATGTATAAGATGCATTAAAATATATATCTTACATACAGTAGAACGTCTGTAAGTCGAACTTCAAGGGAGACGCCAAGTACTTCGACTTATGGAGGATTTCAACTTAAGCGGATTTTGAAAGGAAATATTCGACTTGTAGGGGTTTAGATTCTTTCTGGCTTATTTTGAGTTAGAGAGGTAAAATAAATAAAAATTCAAGTTACAGAGGTAATAAACTTTATTTACAACTTAAAAGTTATATTATGTACTACATTAAAAATCAAAATAATTCCGAAACAACCTTAAAATTAAAAATATTATGTATTAAAATTCGATCGTTCTCTATCTATAGCATTATCTAAGCTATAAAGAGCAGAAAATTATTTTTCTTCCGTGTTGCTATGTCATAGAATTGGTTATTCTATTTACTATATACTCATACATTGTTTTCTAAGAAACAATGACGTGCATTGTCGGCAAATCCTTAAAGTCGGTAACTTATTTTTCTTCGAGCTATAGAGGTAATTAGTTTCAAATGATCGAGTTGTAAAGATTGTAAAATCGAACATTGTTAATGTTCGAGATACAGAGGTCCAATTTTTTTCGAGTTACGGAGGGAAAATATATACCAAAATGGCTTGTGGGGATTCACTAATTATTTCGACTTAGAGGGTTGAAATTTCGAGTAATGGATGTTTGGGGGGCTTGAAGGGAAGGGAACAAAAAAAAAAATTTTTCGAGTTGGAGGTTTTCGACTTAAAGAGGTTCTACTGTATCTTCATATACGAGATATATGTATGGATTACATTGTATTAGATTTATATATGTTCTCTTTTGCAGCGATTGGCGATTTCGAAAGCATCTGCAATTGCTGTCTGCCCGATCAGACCAAACCCAGAACCATCGCTCTTCGCTGCAGCGACGGTAACATAGTGCACAAGACCTACCAGCAACCTCTGTCCTGCAAGTGCAACTCTTGCTCTGGGAGGACCTCTGATCGTTCCCATGAATTCATGAATCAAATGGGATCCCTTTGAAAATGAACTTTCACATTTCGAACAATTTCTCATTCTACCATAATATTTTGCTTTTTTTTAAAAAAATATTTTGAATAAAGTGTTGGGAAAAACTTCACTCGGAATTAGTTATTTGTTATATTAACTCTAAATCACAACTACATGTCACGGAGAAAAGCTGGAACCGGAGAAAGATCCATGTAAAAGAAAGATGTAATTATAGATCAAAGATGTAATTTTGGTCTATAATTACATCTTTAATTTTTGAAAGTAGAAAGATAAATTACTTCCAACTGAGAAATATAATCCAGAATTGTCCGGTTTGTTTAAATATAATGTATTAAACTTCAATAATTTTTGATTAAGTAAAATATACATTAAAAGATTTAATATTTCTAATGAAAAAAATTGAAATTTTCAAAAACAACTTTTTACCTCATATACATTTTCTTCCTAGAATGCTGAAGTAATACTTAAAGAATTTATAAGCAGTTCAAAGTTTTAATTTTGTAAAAATTTAATCAAAAATGAATTAACGCATTCTATTGCAGAACGTTTGAGTTTAACAATGTTTAGAAAAATTTTTGTCTTTAATTTAATTAATGATCTAAATTTTTGAATAAACATTTAAAAATAGAATAATTTTTTTTTTTTCAGATAAATAGATTATTCGCAATTAATAATGAAAATGTCTTACTTTTGATTTGATTACAAATGACAATTGTTTGATAACTAAGCCATTAACTTTCTTACTAACTTATATTCTTAAACAATGCAATTAAATAAGAAAAATAAAATAAATATCGAAGTTAATAAAATATATGTGTCAGAAGTTAGTTGAAAATGAAATGTATATATATAAACTAATTAAGTTTATCAAAACCAATCCTGTCTGTTTTTTGTTTTCCCTGATTTCAATTTGCTTTTTAAACCTTCTGAAAAATAATTTCTTTCAACATATTAATAAAAAATTATTCCGTTTAAATGCTAAAAAAACTCTGCCAAATTTTGAAAAACTTCATTCGTAAAACGTTCACAGCATTCACTACACTTTGCAAGATTTTTATATAGAATCGTTCAAAATTAATCTTTCATTTAATCTACTACATGAACTTAAGACGATGAACTATTTATTTAATCCACGTCATATTCAAGACAATGGATTATTTACTTAATTTACTTTGGATGTCAGAAATAATCAGGGATCTATTCTCAAAGAAATAAAATTGGTCCAGAAAAATTTTGACAAGGATTATTTTACAAACAGTTTCATGTATACACTTAATAAGCGAAATATCCTAAAAAAAAAAAAAATCCTCTTTCGCTTAAAATGTAAAACCTTAAAAATCCGTACGTAAGGAAATTAATCAAAATGAAAGATAAAAAAAAAAAATTTTTTTTTTTTTTAAAAAGAATGGTTTGATGATTCATTTCAAATTTTTCCTCAAAAAAAACTACATATTACATAATGCAAATCTTATGATAAACTAGATTTTAATTATAAATTTTTATAAATATTTCTATATGCCTTTTTTTTTTTTCCTTATATTTTCGATTTAAAAATAAAAAAATACCTCCTGCATCATATAATATCAAAAAACTTGTTTATAAATGGAATTATGAGAATAAAGAGAAAATTTTTGCAGCCTGGAATGGTGATTTTTGTTATACTCAGTAAAATTTAGAAAAAATCACCCTTTCTAAAAATTCTGCAAGTATTAAGACAATCAAATGATTTCCTTTAGACATGAGAAATTCGTTGAGAATACCATACATTAGCGATGTTTCTGAAGAAAAAATATAACAAAAATGTCCTTGCCAGGCTACAAGCATGTTGTTGTAACTAATCCACAGTGTCCTGCAGTGGGAAGCGGACACCCTATGAGGATTCATGGATGAATGGAAAGATAGCACCCACCGGAAATAAGCTGTTTGATCGCAACCTTGCAAATACAAGTTACCTATTGGTAAAAGATGCATCTTTCTTACTTTTCATATTATAAATTCACATTGAAAAACAACGACTTGTGTAACTTGGGTTGATAAAATACTTTTTATTAATTGGTTATCAACAAGTTTCTGTGGTGAATGAGATTTAAAGCTGGCATTGCAATAAAAATTAGGAAAATTCAGTCGATCCTCCTTAAGCTGGATTCTCACTAGATACTAAGACTGCACATCTAAGAATATCAGTCATTCCGAAACCCGCATGAGAGAATGTTATTTTTCTTTTTCTAATGCAGCTGGCAATATAAGACAGTTATTTTGTATTCCATAAGCAATGAGTGCACGTTGTTACTCATTTAGCACTACCCTGGGGGTACACATAGCTTGAAGATATACTGAAGACGCGTAACACTACCCTCACAACGCTCTGCGATCCTATTAGACCAGGACCTATGGTTTAAAGTGGATTTCGAACCACTACAAACATCCATGGCACCATCGCCACTCGAACGCGAAACCTGTGGTACCGTGCACCAGAACGCTAGTCACTCGGCCCTTGAATGAGCAAATGTTTGGTCTGTCGCTCTACGGTCATCTTGTGCACTAAACAGACCGGGACCTACAGTTTAAGGTGGATTCCCAGCCACTAACGAACATCCATGCCCCCGCCAGGATTCGAACCTGAAGCCTATGATACCAAAGGCCAGAGCGCTAGCCACTGGAATGAGCAAGGTTTTGTTTTGTTTGTCGCTCTACGGTCATCTTGTGCACTAAACAGACCGGGACCTACAGTTTAAGGTGGATTCCCAGCCACTAACGAACATCCATGCCCCCGTCAGGATTCGAACCTGAAGTCTGTGATAACAAAGGCCAGAACGAAACATTTTACAATTAACTCTCATTAAAACGCTATCTTTGTACAGCAAATCGTAATGGGCAGAGCAATTTCATGACTATATTTCCCCTCTAATGTCTCTATTAAAAAAAAAAAAAAATCGAAATCCGTCCAGTGTGATTGTACGGTGATAACATGATTTCATGGTCTACTATATCTGAAGTTGATATACATTAAGCATCCTTGGAGAAAAAAAAAAATTAAAAATCGGCTTGCATATATATATATATATATTATGACAAAGGGTAATCAAAAACAGTAAGTTCTTTCAGATTCGTTATCCTCTAATTTCAACTAATTCCTAATTTTTAATTATCCTCTTTTTGTTAGCAATACGCCAGCCTGAATACAAAATATCGACTTTAGTTTTTATTTATTTTTCATACCCTCGCAAAAAGAATTTCAATTTTGTTACTATCAAAACATTAGCCGTCAACTAATTTCAAGAACTGGTTATTTTACATGTCCTGTTATAAGTACACTCAACAAAGAATCTGTAGATCTGTAGAACTACAAATTTTGAAGATAAAGAAATTACATAAAAGACAATTATAATTACTCAAAAGTAATATACATGACATGTATCTACCTGAAACTAACAAAGATTATATTAGAATGTTGTTAGTTTCGGTTTCTGAAAGTAACCCAAGGAAAATTTCATAAATATGCTTTTTAGAATTGTTCCAGAGACAAAATATTTTGAGAATATTTTTTAATTCTAAACATGATTTGCGGCAAAGATATCAATCCATACTTTGTATGATTTAGAAATACCAAGTCAAAGGTTAATATATATGTTAACTCATATATATATATATACACACACACAGTCCAGTCACATTAATGTGACCACCACCTACTTTCGACGTCAACGTGAAATAACCAATCACAAAAGGCAGGTGGCAGCACATTGCAAGTGGAGTGTATATAAAGGATGTCCTAGGGCATCGGAAAGCATTTCAATCGTTGGCGTAGTGCAGAAACGTAGCGATTTGTCCGACGTCCAAAAGGGCATGATTATTGGCTTTCGGGCCAAGGGTGGAAGCATTTCGGAAACGGCTAATTTTTGTGAACTGTTCGCGTGCCGCCGTGGTAAAATGGCCGTGCATAGTATGTGCACCGTGCACGGCAAAATGGCACTATCCAAAATCAGCGACGTGGCACATGTGGTGCACCACGGACTATAGATGACAGAGGCGAACGAAGGCTACGGAGATGCGTTCGGGCGAATAGACGTGCAACTGTTGAGCAACTGACCGCCCAGATGAACCAAGGGGCTACCAAGAGTGCATCCCCAACAACGGTTCAGCGAACGTTGCTGCGCATGGGTCTCCGCAGCAGACGCCTGGTTAATGCACCTATGCTGACTGCTGTTCATCGGCGACGAAGGCTGGAATTTGCACGCCAGTACCGAAACTGGACGTCCACAGAGTGACTTTTTCCGATGAATATGTTTTATGCTCATCGGACAGATGAACGTTGGCGTATACGGCGTGAAACGTTTGAAAGCAAACACCTTGCAACAATTCCTAAAAGGAGGGAGCATTATGGTTTGGGGAATGTTTTCCTGGCATTCACTGGGTTCACTCATCCTTGTGGAAGGCACGATGGATCAGCACAAGTACGCATCTGTCCTTGCGGACCATGTCCACCCCAACATGCGAATTATTTTTCCTCGGAATGATGGCATCTACCAGCAGGACAATGCGAGGTGTCATACAGCTCGCGGTGTGTGAGCGTGGTTCGAAGAGCACCAAGATGAGTTTACCGTACTCCCCTGGCCAACAAACTCACCGGATTTAAACCCAATCGAGAATCTGTGGGACCACCTCGATTGGGTTGTTCGCATCATGGATCCTCAACCGCGTAATCTAACGCAGCTGGCCACGGCACTGGAGTCGGCATGGCTCAACATCCCAGTGAACACCTTCAGAAACCTAATTGACTCTCTTCCTGCAAGTCTCGCAGCGGTCAGCCAAAGGTGGTTATTCTGGCTTTTGACAGGTGGTCACATTAATGTGACTGGACTGTGTATATATAACCCACATAGAATAAGAATATAAAATAACCCACATCAAATTTATTATTATACTATCGGCCTTTGAAGGCAGTGTGATTACAATTTAATATGTTGCTTTTTCGTCTCAATGAGAAAGACATGCACACTAATTTTTAGTTAAAACGCATTTACAGCAACAAAATAAAAAGCTTGTCCAAAAGCAGCCAAATCAGCAAATTATATAATCTTCGAAATAAACTTCATTTAAAAAATTTTACCTTCCCTATTTTACATAAAAGAGTATGAGAAGAAAAAAAAATAATTACAACTTTTGCTTTATAAATTCAAATTTTGATAAAATTTCTTGCAATTTTGATTTCTGATAAAATTACACATACACTTTTCTGGAGAACATGTGTAGCAAAAACTTGGTAACTCTGCAACTTAAGAGGGCCTAAACTGTAAAACTTAACATCTAAAATTAGATAACTCAAATATCTTTGAAATAAAAAAATATAATAAGTTTAAAAATCTATTTTGTATGTGTATAAAACAGTTGATAATTTTTATAAATTTCTACTATCAGTAAAAATGGGTGCGCAGAAGATCTACCTCCCGTGGTGCACCTGGTAACATTTTTAGTGGCTAAAAAATCTGCAACTTGGCATTATTGTTAGATGAATGAACTCTGTTTCAGCATGTTTTTTTTTCCCGTTATCCATTTTTTTGCTGTAACTATTCATAATCTGCCATTGAAAATAAAAAACTATCAGTAAAAACTACCGTTTTCATTTAGCTCAAATATGAATATGTCGTAACTACAATAAAATTTTTTTATTTTTAATATTAATTTTCCTATATAATAAATTATTAATAATTTTATATTTTCGTTTTTGATTTTTAATGTATTTAATTTTGTTAAAATGTATTTCATAATGAAAAAAAAAAGACACTTTAGCAAATAAAGAAAATTAAAATGTTTTTTATTTCAATTCCAATTTTTAAAATTTTACACATCAATACACAAATATTGAGCATAAACAAGGAAATCTAAAAACACAAAAATGAAATAGCACACAAAAAATATACAGCAAAAATCAAACTCACTATAATTAGTCAAATTTATAACACTCCTCAAGTAATTTATTGTTAAATTCCTGAAATTTCGTAATTAATGCAGTGAAAAAAAAGAAATATATATGATTTGTTTTTATATTTGTTTAAAACCTTTAAAGGTGGTATTAATAGCACCTGACTATAAAATTATTTGCTTAATCAAAAGATGGAAAAATATTTAAAAATATACAAATTATAAGCTTTTTTTTTTTTTTTATTTGAATAAACAAAGCCCCAGATTTTATTTTATGAAAGCATAACATTAAAATTACACAACCACTATTTAAAAATAGTGATAATGTCATATAATAAATTTAGGATAGGTTTGAAAAGGTTTCACTAAAAAATATTTTATGATAATGGATGACATTAAAATTAATCAAAACAATTTTCAAATAAAATTGTAATGTTTCAGAAATGTTGAAATGAAAAGAATTAAATGTAATGAAATATAAAGTTTAACAATGATTTTAATTATCTATTTATTGTAATAATAAAACACAAGGAAGTTAAAAAAAAAAATCCACTAAAAAAAGTTTATCAATAAAATTAATTACAAGGCCAATATGGATTTTTTTTTTTTTTTGAATTTAAAAACTTTTCAGTTTACTAAGGGATGTTGTATGTATTATACATATATGACTTGCTATGTTCAAAAATAAATGTACATAATATGATAATAAGTTTAAAAATATACAAAAATAAAACAGCACTCAGGACTAAAATAAAACAAACACTAAAGCATGTTAAAATTGTATATCAATGACTAGTTTAAATCAAAGGAAAAACAAAATCTTCACACATCATCCAAGAAAATAATTAAAATAAAATAACTAGAAAAACTAAATAAAATATGAGATTAAATAGTATTATTCGAAAAACAAATAGAAATTCTCAAAACACTAAGAAAATAAAAAATATAGAAATATATACACATACAATCCCCTCTTATTATTTTCAAACAAAATCAAAATATGCAGTTTTCAATATTAAAAATATAAATCAAAATAATAAAAATAAAAAATATAGAAATATATACACATACAATCCCCTCTTATTATTTTCAAACAAAATCAAAATATGCAATTTTCAATATTAAAAAAATAACTATAAAATAAAAAATATAGAAATATATACACATACAATCCCCTCTTATTATTTTCAAACAAAATCAAAATATGCAATTTTCAATATTAAAAAAATAACTATAAAAAAATAAAAAATATAGAAATATATACACATACAATCCCCTCTTATTATTTTTCAAACAAAATCAAAATATGCAGTTTTCAATATTAAAAAAATAACTTAAAATGAATATTGAACAAGTGTTTAAATTATAATTTTTATAGTACAAACAGATGAATAATTTAAATGTTACAACTATTTAAGGTAACATATATATAAATCTAAACTCAGTTCATAAAAATATGCAATTTATGGCAAATGTGAAGGCTTTTGAATATTTTTATTTCAAAGTTTTTTTTATAAATTGCTTAGCTTAAAGATCCAAGGACAGCTCAGATGGGTAATGTCAATTTTTCACAAAATATTAAAGATAATGAATATTTTGCCAGTAAATTCAATAAGCTTGAACTATTTTTTAATGAAGCCTTCAGTAAAAATGATAAAGCTGAAAAGGAGGAAAATGATTTTAAATAATAGATTATCACCTTAAAAAAGAAGACATTCTTTAGTACTTAAATTGTGAGTGATCTCATACGAGATAAAATCTCTGGCAACTGTTAGCGGACAGGGCCTTTTTTTTCCCCATTAATTTTATATATTTTTATTTTAAAAGGCAGTCAAAAACTAAAGTATGCCCAATACAACATACAAAAATAAAATACAATTTGTACAAAACTAAACAAGAAAGTAGTACAAAACAAAATAGATAAGAATTTTGATCCACCCCATTTCCCCATATCTTTTCCACAAAAATATAGAAGATAATTCTAGACATTGCATATATATGTATACAATATGCAATAAATATATATACACACAAAATACAATACAGTTCTAAATATTAGAATTGTTCTTAAAATTCCTAATGTGAATTTTTTTTTTTTTTTTAATAAACATTTAACAAAGCTTAACGTAAATAAATAATAATAACGTACAGTTGCCCCTTGTTATATTGTACATATTAGCAAAAATATATTGAAAGCATAATTTTATTCTATGGCTTTATCTAGATTCTAATGTTAGCTAAATTTGTAACATTGGTAATTAGGAATTATAAAATGGAATTTGAAAGTAAGATAGTTTCAATTGATAAGATCACAAATGGAGAATTATTGTGCGGTACATTTAATTCTACTGATATTAACATAAAAGTAAAAACCTATGAGCCATGTTTAGATTTTTTTTTTTTTTTAAAAAATAATGGTTTAAGTAAAATCAACAAATATCTAACATAATGAATAAGAGAGTTGTGTAACAAAATTGTTTTTAGATTTTAAAATTACTTTTAAATTGAAAAGGATTAACGTGCTATGTTTGATAAGCAATTATGAAAACTGGAAATGAAATGCAATAACATTTTTAGAAAATTATAGTATGCAGAAAACAATAAAAGCTAAAAGTGAAACATCTAACAATTTTTTTAAAACTGTAAATGAAATTCAATTGGATCCAGCCAGTCATTTTTACTTTAATAAATAAAAGTTATAAATCTGAGCATGTTGGCTAAAAACATTAATTACATAATGGTCTCTGTAAAAGTAAAATTACAGCAGTCTAATTAAAAATCCCCAAAAAATGTGGCAATGTAAATACTGCACTAGCAATTTTCTAATACTTCAAAACTGATGTTTACATATTGCAGATTTTTTCTTTTAAAAAGTTTCATAGACAAGGTGTAAGTTGCGTATTAAATTATTTAAGATTCATATACTCTAGGGGAAATATGCAAACATTTGTTGCATATAATAAAAATATAAAAACACTGAGTAAAAAGTAAATAAAATAGCTATATATATATTAAAAATGATAAGACAGCATTGAAGAAATAACACAAAAAAAGTTTGATAAATTTTGTTCCATCGATGAAATTTCTTCATGGAATATTGTAAATAATATAATGAATTCTCAATGAATGATAATTAATGTCAAATATATTCTCTAATTTTTCAAGTAAATAACACATTGTTTTCCACTATAGTCTATCACATTACCATATTAAGTTTTATCATCCAACTCAGTAAGTTTCTCAAACGAACCATATTAAAGCAAATATTGGCTGTAATCAACACAGTAATTCTCAGCTGATGTTAGGATATGAATAAAATATTGGCTTGAAATTAAATCTTTATTGTGCTATTTTGTATTATGCACTTATTTTAAAAATGTCCAAAATAAACTTGGGTAAGTTTAGTTTATCTAGTCTTTTACTCCAAAACAAACACAAAACAATTATCTTTAGTATGCTTTTATTTATTTTTAAAAATAGTAAGATTACAAAAGAATAATGGCATTAAATACTTTACATTTAAAACAAATAATATTTTATTGCATTACATATATACTAGAGATCAATTAATTTATTATAAAACTTATACATATATATATATATTTTTTTTATTGGAAAGAAGTTAATCGAAGAAATATTGTATGAAATATGTATGTGTATTAAAAATCAACTAAACTTTTTAATTTTTATTATGATGAATTATCATCATACAAAGACTGACATAATGTATCTATATTAGAACGTAATGAATTTACATCTTCATCAGAACTGCAGTCGGCATCATCCACAACAATAAATTTAGGGGAAGATGCAGGAGTTAAATAGATGTCTTCTACACTGTTAAATATCTTGGGATCACTTTTGTTTATTTGTGTATTTAAAAGAGGTGAAATGCTGTTTTGATGTGCAGGTACTGGAATGTTTGTGTAGTCAGATTCATTAATAAAAGATTTTTCAACTGGTAAGACATTCATAGGCATGTATATCAAATTCATATCCAATTTATTTTCATAAGAATTATTAAAACTAGGCCCATAATTAGAATTGCATCGAGGTTGTGCATCAAGACACTGCAAATAGGTAGATTCATAAAGCATATCAGTATTTTTAAGAGAATTGTGAAGGCATGATGTAAGACTTGTATTTTTCAAATCAGGATAATAGAAATTTACTGTGCATGGTGAACATAAAGGCAAGTTTTCTTCAAAACAATGTTTATTTGAGTCCTCAGCTTCACACTCTTTTACACTTAAATTTAAAGGTTGTTCAAGCATAATTTCTTGTTGTTGCATCTTTGTCAAATGATTACAAGATACATCCCCATTTATTGCATCACAGTGAGTTGAAATATGTGAACTGCTATTTGGAATGCAATTAATCACAGGTTCACTTGTGTAGGTAGAACAAGTAGGATCATTACATATACTTTCTATTTCACAAGTATAATCTATATTTACGGATTTCAGATCAGGAAATAAGATAGTTACTAAACTTTGTGTATTCAACATTTTTTGGCTAATATGATCTGTTATATTATTTTTGAAGCTGTTGATATTGCTGAAGTTTATTAGTGCTGAACCATGGTATTTTGAGAAGATCATATTAATGAATTCTGATTTTATTTCTTTATTTTTCATTTTAAGAAGAAGAAAATTCCATCTTTTAAAACACTTCTGAGTATAGCACAATTCTTCTAGTTTATGAATGGAATTGCAGCAGATGTCTGGTTTATTGACAGGGGAAATATGAATTGTCGAATCAACAGATATTAAGCAATTACGAAATTTTGCAACATTTGGACTATTCATATCTCCTATAAAACAATTTCTTAATTTGGAAAGTAATAAGGCACTCTGGGCATCAAATTCAGAAATATACAATATTTGAAGGAAATTTAAATGCAGAGCAGAGAAACATTCACTTGTTTTTTTAAAAATAGCAAAATTGTGTTGAATAATATCCGAAATCTTTTCCCATTTCATTAAATCCAATTTACTGAATTCGATTTTGGAGGACTTAAAAGTAAATGGGATATAAAATTACACTTATGATTCGATTCTTCACATAATGCATAATTTACACAATCACTTACAATATTGCCAGTATTTACAATTTCAGATATAGAAGGATTATCACAAGTATCAATATCTTTTAAAAATTTGCTAAAAAATGGAAAATTTTTGCCTGTACCATTATTGCATATATAAATAGTTTGACAGAATGAGTTGTCTTGAAAAGAAATGTCCACTTTAGAAGCATATTCATTCTGGTATTTTGAAAACATTCCAAACTTCAAACTATTTATTAATAATGACAAAAAAATTTTCATCAGTTCTCTTCGAAACTATGTTTGATTTCTTTTCTTTTCTTATACAATTGTCAATATTTACAATTTCAGAAGACATTTTGTATATTTTTGATGCAAACACAGCATATAAATCTTTGATTATACTGTCTTGATTGTCAGAAAAGTAAATGCATTCATCATCTTTCAAAAGAGTAGTGAATATTCCATCACTACTTCTTGAAGTTACACTTGTACAAACATCATCAGTTGATGTTTTATCATCATTACATTCTATGGAATCCTTATTCGATTCCAAACAAAATGTAATTTTTTGCTTTTTTCTTTCTGATGAACAATTTTTATCCGTTATATAATTTGTGACAAGCATTTGATTTTTTTCAAAGCAACATTCAGAGCTATCTTCAGCTTTCCTTTTCAATGGAGAACTGCCATTTGAACTATTGCTCTTGCAAGTAGAATTTGAAGTGAATGGCAATAAGTTCTTTTTACCATTAGAAATGCGAATTATGCAAGATTTTCTAAAAGTAAAAGAATCATCTTTTGTATACAATATATTCTCTGAAGGAAAATTATCTTGCCTTGAAATAATATCAGTTATTGCATAATTATCATTAACATAAGGTGAATTATAATCTTTATCAACAAAATTTATTTTCTGATTATTTTGAATTGAAGTTCCATTATCAGTATATTTTAATGTTGGATGAATATCCTTGATTTTAATTAAAGCACCACTAATAAATTTGAAATCATTTTCCAAATTTTTAAAATAATTACCTTGATATCTTAAAAAACAATCCAATTCTGCCAATCCAAAATCATTTCCAAAGTCATTCATTTTAATAATATCAGTAGAACTTGTTGGTAATTGTCTAGATTCTTTAAAGAAACTATCTGTTATTTTTTCTATACATTTATTTTCTGTTTCCACTGTTGGATTATAATCTATAATATTTGGAATTATTTTGTCTGATGTATAAAAATGTCGAATTACATCTTTCTCAGTATCTGCTGGAAGATTTTGCAAATCATTCACCATCATATTACTCATATCACATGCATTAGTATTGTCAGTAACGTTTGTATAAAACAATTCTCTTTGTGATCGGTAAATACTTACATTATTAGTGGGAATTCTACTAACACTTGCAATATTTTGTATATTATTCATTGATTCATCACATAGTATAGTATTTTTGTCACTTTCTAAGCAAAGATTTTGTTCCAATACAGCATTGTTTCTTTTTTCGAGACTTTTTACCTCAAACAAATTATTTTCTTTTCCACATGGTTGCACAATCTGTTCCCATTTATCTACAGCAGAATCACACAGTAATGGAATGTTTTCAGTATTTCTTAGGCAAGTATTTTGTAATAATGTAGGATTTCTTATTTCACCAAGACTTTTTGCCACACTGAAAATTAAGTCATTATTTTTATTTTCATTTTGTTCCACAGATTGTTTATGTTGGTCTACAGAAGAATCATGTAAAAATGGCATAGGTTGAGAGTCAGATGAACAAGAAGGACTGACCAAAGTCGCTTCCTCTAAAAAGTAACAAGGTTCAATAACTTCAGTTCCTAAGCTGTTATAATGCGAAATTTGAGAAAGTCCTGGGTCGATTTCATTGCAAAAACTAAAAGGGAAACTGTAAAATCAAAGTTAGTTTATTTTAAAAATTTCAATAAAAATTCAAAATTAATTTTCTTTTTCCTATGATTTTAGTCAAGAATATTTTTAAAAATATGTTGACGATTTTAACATAAAAAAAAATGTTAAGCAAAGAATTAAAAACAAAGCAATTCAATCAGAATATTAAAAAAACTTATTTAATGAAGAATACATGATACAAAAATAGACTCATAATAACTAAATTTGTGATTTTTAAAATAAAACAAATTTAAATTGTTAATAAAGGATCAATGCTTTAATCAAAATAATAATAACCGACAATACACATAAATATATATATAAAAATAATTTGCAGCTGAATCTAAACTTCACTAAAATGCAGATGTGTACAAATTAAATAAAATGAATTAGCTGACACTAGACAAATAATCAATAAAAATTACAAAAACTAGAAAAAAAAAGATAAATACCTCATGATAGCATTGTCTTCATCTAAATAAGATTTGGAAAGTAAAATATCACCTCTTACAGGTAAACTGGCAATGACATTTTGAACAGGTAAAAAATTTATTGGGTCATTCATAAATGTCTGATGTTTTTCTGTATTGATATGCTGAAGAAAAAAAAACATTGAAGGAAAATTATCAATCAAATATTTTAAATAAATATACATATTTCATATCTGTAAAACATGTACATGCAAATAAAGACAGATAATTAAAAAATGTAATACATTGTTTTATTTTAAGACATATTAAACAATTTGCGATAGAGTTAAATTTTAAATATCAGAAAATGGTACAAAAATTTCTCATTAAATTAATGAAGTAAGAATGTTAAATAATATAATTAAATTTTTTCTATAGAGAAAATAAATTAACTTTCAATAATTATATTCTTAATATCATTTCTCATCTATAGCATATTATAATATATTAAACTGAAGAATTTTATAAATATCTAGCAGTTTTTATTTTGATATTTGAAGCATTAGATTTTTAAATATATAACTAAAGTAAAATTGAAGTATAACATCATATATAATAAAAAGTAACAAAGTACTGCAAGTACTTACCTCATTAAGATTTACATATTTCTTGTGACAAATTTCACAATACAGAGATTTGGGTCTTATTTGCAGAGGTCTTTTTCTTTAAAAAAAATTTTAAGTGAATTAAATTATATACTAAAGAATAAAGTCTTAAAAATTATAAAAATAAAAAACATTATGATATAAACAAAATGTTAGAATATAATGCAAACACATATGAAATTTGAAATTAATAAGGCTAAAATGAAAAATTTTGTAAAAATGCAAGAATATTTAAGCTTGATTTAGTAAAACAGCTTTAATGATATATATCCCCACAATTTAAAATTTTAGCACAATTTTATTTAAATAGATTATATTTATTACATTTAATATAGCATATATCATTCTATACTTAATAAAATGTTATTCTAGTGAATCTTAATAAATAGTAATTGAATACTATACAATGTACTGTACATATTAATAAAATACTGCTAGCATGGAGGAAAGTAAGATGCAAATAGTAAAGTATATTTTTTATGAGAGAAAAAAATAGAAATAAAAAGAAATAGAAATTCTTCTTGGAAATTAAAATAATATATATAGACAAGACAAAGTAATACATATAGATTTGTGACAAGGTTCTAAGTTCTAAAATTCTTTAAATTGTCAAGCATTTTGAAAATATTATTGCTGAGTAACAGTTAATTGTAACTTATAAAATCTAATTTAAACATAGTTTGATATGGTTTAAGAAATACTATTCCATCATCACTTGTTCATTAAATTTCCTTAGCATGAAAAATTTTCAAAACTTCGTATTCTCATTATCTTTTATTATAAAGAAAAGGTAAAACTTTATATATCTTATCTTTTCATATATAAAACTTGTTATCTTTTATTATAAATAAAAGATAATGAGATCCTCTTATATTGCTATTATTTCTTCTAAATTCATAAATCCTCATAGGCACAATATCATAACAAATGTATCTAAACTAAGTACATACATGAAAAATATGGGAATTGAAAACTTTTATATTGCAAATTCAAATTCGAGGTTTTCAAAATTAAAATATGAACTTAATTACAAGAACATCTACATAGATAATTCTACATTCTATACTCTGTACCAAATGCTTAAAAAAAATAACAATCAAAATAATTCTTTAATTTTATAGAATGAGTTGAAAGATTTTTGTAACAATTTTGACTCTCACCATTAAATAATTTTACATGAATTAAAAAAAGAATGATATTAGTTAAGAATAGGATTTAATTATCTGGATCATTAAAATAATTCTTTGTTTAATATGTAGCTGAAAATAAACAATGGATTAAAGGCTATATTTTTGCCATTGAGGAGAGAAATACTCTTATTTGATTATTAAAAAAGATGTAAAAGTATAGTTTTAATATCATTACATTAAAATAAGTGACAAAATTAATAAAAACAGAAACATAAAACATTTGACTAGAAAAAAGGTAAAAAATGCATACCGAATAAAAGGTATGTACACCTCTTATTATATCCGAAGTTATGATACATATGATGAAGTTATATGTTATCAATAGAAGATCAAATTCCCAAAAAAATATTCCAAAATTGTAAAACATTCCTACAGGAACTGCAAATAAAATTATAATTTCTGATTTTAAACTAATTAAAACAATGTTCACCAGCTAACATCAAAACATGTTTCTCAGCTTAAAAGGCTATGTGCACATTGTGGTATGAATATTATTTGGCAGTTGAAAATGGAAACATGTTACAATTGATGAGGCTTGGATAAATTTATTTGAATGCAATTTTTAAAAAATTGATTTACTACCGAGAAAAGATCTAAAATATTGGCACAAAGAAAACATGAAGAAAAGTTTTTGCTAAAGATTTTATGTATATTACTGAATTCTTTTATAATGGAAAACTTAAAACCCAGAAAGTAAAAAAAAAGTCAAAATTAACTTAGATTACTATCAAAATATGCTTTTTTTCCAATACAGACATTCCATCACTTTTCCCAAACAATTTTCACTACTTTAAATTCCATCAAGATAAGGAAGTCACACCTCTAAATCTATTGCTCTATATTAGGAAAAACTTAAATTAAATCAGAATTGAAACTTTTCCATTTAAATGTATCCCACAACTTCACCAGCAAAAGCCTCAAGCAGCAGCAAAAGATGGAAATGCCTTGCCACAGGGACCCGTATTGCTATGCACCTAAGCACACTTCCACCTTACAACAATCCATGACTACCAGCAGGCACATCACAACTGTATTGGTTTGGCTTCAGGTGGGATCTACCTATCATATCAGATCGCCAATATGGACGACGATCACCTGCGTAATTGCACTGAACTTATCAATGCGTCTGATGACATTGCTGCATGCTACTGAAAGACTTTAATTCATATGCCTGAAGAGCCACAAACGGGCGTAGGATAAATAAAAAAAAAAATAAAATAAACTTAAGTCTACTGAAGTATCTATAATGGATTACTGTACATTTGGACTTTTAAAACAAGCTCTTTATAAACAGCGTCCCAAAGCATTGGACAATGGAAGATTGTGGTGGAGCGGTGGAACAAAAACCACCACAATACTTTTTAAAAAAAAGCTCTTTTATCCTGAAAATCATGATGTAATATGATAATTCAACATAAGTGCTATTGGACTGAACATATTAGAGAATAAAAATTTTATCTTTGTTTATATAATTGTTTTTCACAATCATTACAAAAATTTGTGAATATTCTCTGTATATGTAATAAACCAAACAATTCTATAATTACAGAAAAATAAACCAACCCTCATTAAGCTTTTTATTTATGGTATGATACTAGGTGAAACATGAAGTTTAATGAGGATTGACAGTAATGAATAACTTTAAAATCTAATATCACAATATATTGAAAAATATACACTTAATGGTAATTAGTGAATAAACATAATACTTAAAAATATCTATTTAAAACACAATTAATAATTACTTACAATGTATGTAAAGAGTTGACTTTATCTACAGTATATAAAACGGTGGAAGCCTGAAATGAATTAGATGCATTGAGTGAACTGGGCACTTTAGTGAATGACTTTGTTTTACTACTCTGTGAAGAATTCTGAAATGGTTGATTTGAAGAATTCATATTAACTTCACTTAACACAGGTCTAGTTACATATTTGATATCTCCAGTTCTTTTGAACAATCTGTAGATCTCATTAATTTTGGAGCACAAAGTATTATCAATCACATTAGTCCAAGAAGTAAATTCTTGATAAATGGGCTTGTATTGTCTGAAAAAAATAATAAGATAATTATACCATAAAGTTGTTGTAGATAAGTTTTGAAACAAAGTAACAACTTGCATAAGTGCCAGTTTTTAAACAAAAGCTTTGATAAAATGACCATTGCAAGTTAATATGCAATTTAAAAAAAGAAAACACAACAAGCAATTAGAAAAATAACATGAAAATTAAGCATACCATGAAATGATTTTTTTAACTGAACAAATGATAAACAACAATGTATACAAATATTCAACAACAAAAATTAATTAGCCATTTATTTTTAAAGACACATTACAATTTAAATCAATATTAAGGAACAAATATTTATTATGAAGTATTAAAACAAAACAAAAACATAATAGGGATATTTAAGACATTTTCTTTTAAAAATTGGAAAAGTTTTGAAAAATCAAGCTTTCAGGTATGCTACCATGTTAAATAATGTCCATGCTACCATGTTAAATAATGTCCATATGGTCAAATTGAACCAGTTCAAAATTTTGTAGATATTTAGAAAAAGATTTAACATGCACTTGTTTCTTTAAATAAAATACAATAATATAGGTTTCATACTGTCTAGTTAAAAATCTATGTAACATTCTTAAATTCATTCACTTAATCTAATTCGCTATCAAATTATATTTCATATGGGAAAAGATTTGAAGTTACCTTGTTAGGTAATAATACATTTAGAAAATCTCATTAAATGCAAAATATGAGAATGCATCAAAGGATTGAAAAAACAATTTAACATAATCAAGATTTTTAAAGAATATCATATAAATCAATAAAAAATCTGTCTTTCCATAAAACAATACTTTTACAGAAAATCAATAAAAGATTATAAAAATGAATGAGTTAATATCAATGTTATATTGAGCATAAAAAAAATATAATGCATCTATTCTAAAAAATAAAAAAAATAATTTGTTTTTAACTGAATATTTTGAAGCTCTACAGTACAATCATATCTATACCTTTACCTTCCAAACATTGTCTAGTTTTATACATATTGAACACAGGCTGACAATAGATATAAATAAAAACTTAATAGAAGAAAAACAAAATGTTTAAAAATATCAATTGCATTTATAGTTCATATAAATTACTATACATAGCATGTATTGCATCATAAAATAATTAAAAATTAGCAACTAATAAGTTTCAATGTATACAAAGTCAATTTTACCTTTTATCATCTTCATATTTTATAAATGGAGCTTGTAATTTTTTCTCAGTTGATGAATTTTCTTTCTTTGCTTTTTCTAAAAAGGAATACAATATTACAAATTTTTTACAACAAGAACATTTAATGATTAAAAAAAAATTCTTATTGGCAAATAATATAAAATATAATTACTAATATTAAAAACTATAATAAGGCAACAAATAATCAGTTTTCAAAATGTTATATATATATATACATATATATATATATATATATAATTTTGGCTGGCATAGGGTAATCTTTAAGGATAAGTTACCAGTGTTGACTATATGAAATACATACAATTTATATACATTTTCCTACAATTTAGTTACAGCTAAAAAATATGCTTTCATGAAATGTTTGGCTTATATTTATAATTTACACTATAATATATCAAAAAATAGGAATGCAACACATGTGAATGTATCAATAGTTAAATGATCTAACATCAAGTCAATGGAGGGGTGAGGGTAGGAAGGAAGCACCAGGTCCACACAGTTTTTAACCCCAGTTGATAATAATAAAGGGAATCGATGTGAAAAATAAGGTTATGAATGTCTAAATCAAGGATTTGAACTCCCAATGAGTTCTGGTTTATCAGTTGGCGTGGAGTGGCAAGATTTATTTAAAACAAACTGGACAAGTTACAGAGAAAAAAATTTTTTTTTTTTAAATAAAGATTTCACATAGTTAAAAAAAAAAAATGTTTTCAGTCAATAATTCAATTCAGAAATGTATCCATTATGGCTGGCATGTGTTGGACAACAGTGAAGTGAATTGTTCATTGTAGAGTTGAGCGAAGTCTAAAAAACTCCAAATTTGTAGATATATTTTGATGAGGGTGGAAACTTGGATAAATCTTGATAAAAACAGGAACCAGACAAAATTTTAATTTGAAGAACAATAACTTCAAATTGAGGCATGACTGTTAGTATAAAGAAAATTGAGCAAAGGAGAAAAAAAGCAGCCAGGATTTGACCATACAATATTATTGTTTCCAAACCAAAGAGTTGACCAATATGCTATTTATGATTATTAAATGTTAATCAAATAGCATTTATGGGTAAATTTTATCAGTAGTATTAGTACAATGTTTAATGGTGGATGATATTTGATATAGAATCCAAATGTAAATGTTCTAGATCAGAGATGAAGTTCTTTAGCTAATCCAATGGTGTGTTGAAATGCTTTGGTGCATTTCAGGTAGTGAAGAATATTGGCATAAGAGATAGGAATGGTGTACTTGTGTTTGGTGCAGAAAATGGGGAAATCTCTGTAGAAAGCCGAATGTGACCCTTTTGCAATTTGTACAGGTTGGCAAGTCTGTTCTATTTGTGAGTGCGCATTGTTATGTAAGATGTGAACTAGTGCATTCAACACACCTAAGTTCAAGTTTATAGTTCAGGTTTAAGTGGCTTTTATCTTGATGGATTCGGTATCTGAACTGAAACTTCCATAGCTTGAAACTGTTTCCATAAGTTGGACATGATGCTAGGTTTTATATAGGAATCTCAGTCTACAAATCTGGACTTGGGACTGGCCTTTTCTACCTTTCCCAGATTCATCACCTTATTCCATAATCTAAATGTTAGTGGTTACTCATTTTTACTGTTTGAATTTAATCAGTTGCTGCAAAGTAAAAATAAAAACCCAAGAAATTCAGCAAGGTGTGCAAGTGAAGGAAATACAGATTTTGCTACACTCACTTATAAAGCCTGTTTCTCTACTTGCTCTGTCCATACACACGCATTTATGTATTTGATACACAAAATTTGCATTGTTTCAAAGCAATGGTTTTACTTTTAGTTCCCTTCTTTGTAAGAAATTTGACAAAATAAGCAAATTCTCTTAATTTTGAATAGCGTATATATATGTATTGATATTTTTAGAATTGGTAATTTGAATCACAATACATAAATTTGAAGAATGAGTAATAAGTCTAGATGATAAACAAATGTTTTGTTAAGCATTAAAATATTTATAATTTATAAAAATTTAAGATGTAATGCAATTGTAAATATAACAATTAACATTAAAAACAACATTATCTCTGGAAATATTTTGTGCTGCACAAAAATAAATAAAAGCGAATTTATAATTTAATGTTTTCGATTTTACTTAAATATGCAATGAATACAAGCATAAGTGAAAATGATGAAAAACAAAACTCAAATATATTTTTACATTCCAACTAACCAAATGCAGAAAAGATTCAAAAACTGCAGTTTTTTTTTCTTTTTGTTTTACATATTTTTTCTTCTAAAACCTCACAATTTGTTTAATCTTTATGTATTATTCATAGATACTTATTTTTAAAATTTTCAAAACATTTAATATAAAAAAAAATTAACAATCAAAATAAAATTTCTACTTTACTATACATTTCTTTAGTTTTTCTGATTATATTTTTACAGAAAAAAATGAGCATGAAAAGGCAACATTTATGAAATGCAGTTATATAAATTTATCAAATATAAAATTTTTAGGATAAATCTTTATAAATAATGAAACACAAACCTCTGCAGCATAACGAGCAGTGATCACATTCTTGTACTTTAGCACTCTTGAACGAATTTTCTCGACATGATAAATTTTCACATTCCATTTTTCACATTTTTCTAAAAGGTCTTTACCACTTTGATTCTGACATTTAGAAAAAGGAAAATATTTGTAAGTAAATAATTTAAAAACATAACTTTTTTTCTCTTTAGAAAAAAAAAGTTTAAAAACAAATAAAATCCGGAGCAAATTTAAGAAATAGAAAAATTATTTTTTTACCTTAGAACTAGCTTTTTTAAGCAGTGTCATACCTCTACTCTGTAATAAAAAATTTTTTAAAATTAACTTAGGATTACAAAGAAATACAATATATGCATAGTAAAACAAAAGTCAACAAACCATTGGTGTTGAATTTTGATCAGTAGCTGGTGAATTCACATAGGGTGTGGAATCCAAATAATCTAATGAACTGAAATAAAATTATATATATATTTGTAACACCAACGTATATTCATACTTAAAAATATTTTTCTGAAACAAAAATAATTCAGAAAATTTTGAAGAGAATGAATCCAGGGACGTCAGACAATAATTATAAAAAAATATGCTTACTAAGTAACAGACTTTTGCTTTGAAACATACTTCTCAATTTCCCTAAACGCACAATTAAAAAACATTAAATTAACACAAACTAAAAAAAACTTATACAACTGAAAAAAATATGATAAATCATAGAAAATGTATTAAAATAAAAATTATCTTAATTATATGCTCATAAAATATGCATCTATCAACCAAAAAGTTAAATTACAGCAAATATATGCATGAAATTTAAAATGTATCTTAAACATAGATTTAAAATATATCTTAAATATCTTTAAAATATATGAAATTTTAAATATATATTTTTCATAATAAAATATATGAAATGTAATAAATCTGGCAATATCTCATGTAAATTGGTAAATACTGCTAACTTTGCTAACTAACTTGTATTCAGACTCAAGTTTATCTTAGTAATTTAAATGTGTTTAGTCTTCAGTTTATAAAATTTCTGAGTACTTTCATAAAGAAATACTCTATATTTCCATATTAATGTAAATTTTATTTTACATCAATAGGAACACTATATATAGATATTCAAATTATAGCCTATTAATAATTTGGCTTTTATGATGGAGGATTATGACAAAATATTATTAGGTAGTTCTTATAGGTCTTTTTTCTGAACCACACCTAAACCTCTTTTTATGCAACAGACATGTTCCCAAAAAATTATATATAAAAAGAGTTTGTGTTAAAAGAACTACTGACTATATTGTTTATGTTTATATTCATAGTCAGCTATGTAATTAGCAAAATTGAGAACTTCCATATTAAAATAACACAATTCTAAAAAAATTGTGAATGATTTAAAAAATTTTTAGTGATTTTAAAAATTTTATATTTTGCAACTTTATAAGCTAATAAAATACCAAATATTTCAATTAATGCAAATATTTAAATACTAGTTAAAAGGAAATATATAGCTAATTTTTTTTTTAATTTGTTATGGAAAAAAAAAAAAAATAAATAACAAAATCTAATTTTTGATGTATCATAAATAATAACATAAAATATAAAGCTTCGTAATCTTTCCCATTTTAGTTAGTTTATACTGGAATTATTGTTCTGCATAAAAAAAAAAAAAATGCTTTATGAACAATAACATATTAGAAACTTGAGATATTAACTTACATTTATAAATAAATCGAAAGAGAAAAAAAAAGTTATTGAAGTCATTTTAAGATAATTAGAACCATTGTATTATGTGACTAATATTTTATACTCTGAAATTTCTAGGCAAGTAAGTTACAATGCATTATTTATATTCGCAGAATTAAGTTTATCTATTTTACTTGTGCATATGCATGTTTATAAAAATTTATATGAATATGTACATCTAAATATGCATTTCTGTATTAGTGATGTGCTGGTATGGGTACAAAAGTATGCTCATATATGCATGTGGGTACCTTTGGCTGCAAATGCATTTATGTATGCAGAGGTTTATCTGCATGTGGAATATTTATATGTGTATGGCAGTGTTCATGTACATCTATATTTACACGTACATATGTATGTGCATGCATATGTGCTTGATGCATTTATGCATGTACAGTCTGACCACAGATAGTACGGAAAGGTAAATATCAGGTTTAATAGTGGAAATGGATGGCTTGATTACTTCTTATAGGTGCTAGTCAGATATATGCTGTACAAAGCTGGTTTAAAAACATATATACAATGGTATGAAATTTTTTCATCTCTAGTTTTTGTTTTAATATTGCATAAACTGAAATTTTATTTATTAAAAATTAAAAATTATTTTTCTTACAATTAAAATCCCTCTTAAATGATACTTTCTGCCTTGTGCTGCCACTTTTTTTTTTTAATTTATTCAAATGGACATTTACTAATTCACACAACTGGTGGTAAAACTTGAAGTTTATATGTTTGAATGTATGTATGTATGTCTGTAGGTTTGTGTGCGTAACTGTATGTTGATATGTATGCATGTAAGTTTCTGTGTGCGTATCTTAGACATGGACAATAAATTAATATATAATGAAATATAAATTTTAGTTTTAAAATCACATATCCAGTTTTATTATTCTTACCACAACGAAATTCCAAATTAAGAAATCAACGCTTTGTAACATCAATATTCAACATGGAAAGATTTTTTAAAACCTGTTAACATTGATGATAATGCAAATTTTGATGTCTAACATCGAATTAATAATTTTTTTTTTTTTACCAAAACTGGTATAAATGCTTTGAAGATGATCGATGAGGAAGAAAAGTGATTTTGACATTGATGTTTAAAATCTGAATATGTTGATGATAACAAAATAAAAGGCCAAGTGAACTATATTAAACATAATTCATACTAGATAATAACCATTAAAAACTATTTCTAAAAAACTTGGTGGTCAGGAGGGTTCAGAAACACCATTTCATTGCTTAATATTAAAAAACAAGTTCTACATTCAAAGTCTTCAATCTGTTTAAAATAGATATATCATTATATTGCAATATTAGATGAATAATATATTGTTTTTAGAAATTTCAACATTGTCCAGACCTAGAATAGATATTCAAGTGTGTATATATGTGTGCCTGTGGATATATGGAATGTACATGTGTATATATGTGTGCGTACACACTTCCACCCATGTATATACGTCTACTCCAGTATACAAAACAGGGATGTTCCCTTCCGAGTTGCCACGTAATTTTGTCACCAAGTGATATTTCAATTGGTATTGCATTTTTAATAATTATGTGGGGAAATGATAGGTGGTTGGTGGGCTTATTAGGTGGGAAATGATATTCATTGCAGTTAAGAGGTCAGTCTTTTCTACCCTTGGTCAGTGTTAAAAGATATGTCTGTTGCATGTCTTCCAATTTTACATCCACCACAGATTTAAAAATAAAAATAAAAATAAATTTTAATAATAATAAAAATTAAATTTAATAAAAATAAATAAATTTAAAAATAAAATTATTTCAAAAATAAGTTTCATATCAGCTTTTATTTATGTATTTTCCTTTAATTACTGTTCCAACTGCTTAATGTGTAGTACAATGAATATGTGCACACGTAATTTATACCCGACTGCGATGCTAGCAAAAAAATCAGCCACTTTATAATAAGCATTAGCCACAAATATGAGTAATGCAGGAGAGAGGTTACATATTGTAAAGCCCAGGATACACTGAGCGAAAAGAGGAGCAAAGTCGCTGAAACAAAAACAATACCAATTATATAACCTGATTATTGACAAAATAAATAAATCTTAAACCTTGTTGGTTGCCCTTTTTCTATTCCTCCCTTCCATAATCTAATGATGAAAGAGGGTAAGTATGAAAAATTTTGTTTCCTCCCCTTTTCCACTATGTCTGACTTCGCAAGAAATGCAGGGGGTAGGACATAACTCCCACATACCTATGCACATCAAATACTCAAATATACATGCATATGCACATAAATACACCATTTACAAACACAATACATACAATATGCATACATTTACAATCGCAAATATATACACACATACATACACATATATCCACACGAGTAATTGTTCACATGCATGGATACAAATGCATTTGTGTACATACATAAGTAAATATGCACTTATAACTGAGGGTACACATATAATCTTGCTTACTGAAAACAAATATATCGATTAATGTATGCATATCCTCATGCATATTTAAGAATACATATCAGTACATTACTACTCATATATATTTAGACGTACATTAGCATGTTTAAAAAGACGCATATGCATATATACAATAACCCTCTAATTTTGAGAAGGGTTACTACTTTAAAGAATGTGAATTTTATTTAAAAAAAAACAAACAAAAAAAAAAAAAACATGCATTTGGTTTGCCAAACCTGTATAACAAATTTCATTTAAATTTTCAGAATTATAAAAATGGTATACCTAAAATGCAATACTAAAATCATTCTTATAAAATAAATTTATTTTTTTAAATTTTATTATGTCTAAAAAAATGTGCAATAAAAATAAAATATCTAAATAAAATTACAACTTACATATCACTAAGTAATTGAGGACTTGGGCAAATAGTGCTTGATTTGGGTGTTAGTGGATACCAATTCAAGAAGTCCTGATTCCATGATGCTGGAGGATTTGCTTTGAGAGGAGTTCTATTTGACACAACAAAGGAGACATGCTTACTGAATGTTGGTTCATGTTTCTATATTAGAAAGAGGGAGGAATAAATGAGTGTATAACTTAATAAAACTAATTTGAAATACAAAAGTTAAATGTCATGTTTAAAATATGAAATATAGTATTTTTAGACTAATCTATTTACTGTTTGTTCATAAATTATTATTTATACAATCCATAAAAACTGAGCATTATAAACTATTCATAAGAACTCAATATTATTCACATGCATTAAACACGTATCACACAAAATCTACAAAATAGCCTTTGATATGCTTTCTTACTATTGCTTATTAAATAATGATTTATTTAAAAGATGCAATTTATATATGTATGCATTTATATATATATAATGTTGTGAATATATTATGATTTTTTAATCAAACATTTAACAAACATCAAGCATTAAGTAATAAATATCAAACGTTAAACAAAAGTTTAAACCAACATTAAAACAAACATCAAACATTAACTTTACTGTATTCAAATAAAAACTTTTAACTTGTATAACGTTATAGAAATATTTTTTTTTTTTTTTAATTAAAGTATGTAAAATATTTATGGTTTCATATTAATATAAATAAAATTCTTAAAAAATTGAGAACATTGACATGCATGCAGCATTATTTAACTTATAACAAAAAAATAAATAAATAAATAACAGCACATACAAACTTTTACAGCCTTAAAATGAATATTTTCTTGGCTGCAATTATAACTTAAAAATATATTGCCTTTGTATATTAACTGATCATTAGAAGATGCCAAAATGCTCCAAGAAAATGTATAATGTTATAAAAGAACAAAGTTATTGTTTTGTGTATCATAATGACGATGAATTTTATAGTAGACTAGACTAAAGTTACACAGAAGTTTCTGGAAAGAATACAGAAAATTTTCTTTCATTAAATAAAACAGAATAAGAAGTACAAGTGTTAGGTACATTTTCTACTAATAAATAGACATGAAAGTATATCTATTCTTTGATAATACAATATTGATTTCCTCTTACGCAAATTTAAATATAATTTTTTTTACACTAAAAGTGAAAATTTTCATACAGTTTTATCAGATAAATTTTTATTTTATCCCATGTTATGGTCTTTGTACAGTTTTCTACCTTAAAGGTAAAACACTTCACTTAAATAAGACTATTTGTCAAAATGAAGGATTACAAGTTTTTATTATATTTGCCTCAATAAGTGATTGACAAATGATAACTACCCTGAAAGTGATCAGAAATTACCTCAATGTCTGGATAATTCTTGGTCATTTAGAAATTAAAATTATTCAAATTTAGAGTGCATTTATACTAAAGTGAATATTTTATTATGTTAACACTAAAAAGAGTTACTTACAATGCAGATTTAGAAAACATTTTTAAAGCTAATCAATAATTAAATATTTGTGATTTTTGACTAGGATTTGGTAACTAAATATTGTTTTCTTCCTCTCCAGTCTTGAAAATATTCTATTTTTTTCCCCAAGAATAACAAATGTAAATAAAAAAAAAGAATGTGTAAAAAAAGATATAAAGAATAGTTTGACTAATTAAATAAAACATAGGACTGAAATAGCATTGGCAATGCAATGCAATTAAATCTGCATTGTAATTTAATATAATGTAAATCTGCATTTAAAATTATTCAAATTGAGAGTACATTTATATTGAAGTGAATATTTTATTATGTTAACACTAAAAAGTGTTAATTACAATGCAGATTTAGAAATTTTTTAAAACAAGTTAGCAATAAAATATTTGTGATTTTTGACTAGATTAGGTAATTGAATATTGCTTTTTTATCTCCAGTCTTGTGAATATTCTATTCTTCATCTAAGAATAACAAATGTAATTAAACAAAAAAGCACATGTAAAAAGATATGAAGAATAGTTTGACTGATTAAATAAAATATAGAATTGAAAGATACTATTAATGATACTTTCTGCCCCAAGTAACTTTAAATCTCTAATTAATTCTTGGTAAAGGGACAAGCTGGTAAGTCTTCATTACATTGTAATGCAATGCAATTAAGTTTTTAGTGTTAGCATAATAAAATATTCACTTCAATATAAATGTATTCTCAATTTGAATAATTTAAAATATTAATACTACAAAGTGTTAATCACAATACAGATTTAGAAAACAGGTACTGAAACATTATATTAATGATATTTACTACCCCAAATAACTTTAGATCTTTAATTAATTTTTGGTAAAAGAATATCTGGTAAGTTTACATTGCATTGTAATGCAATTAAATCTACATTAATTCACACTTTTTAGTGTTAACATAATAATATATTCACTTCAATATAAATATACTCTCAATTTGAATAATTTTAGATGTTAACACTAAAAAGTGTTAATTACAATCCAGATTTAGAAAACATTTTAAAGCAAGTCATTAATTAAATATTTGTGAGTTTTGATTAGGATTTGGTAATTAAATATTTATGATTTTTTACTAGGATTAGGTAACTATTGTTTTTTTACTCTAGTCTTGAGAATATTCTATGTTTTCACTCAAGAATAACAAATGTAAATAAACAAAAAAAAAAAAGCATATGTAAAAGATATAAAGAACAGTTTGATTGATTAAACAAAATATAGTACTAAAACATTATAGTAATGATACTTACTGCTCCAAGCAACTTTAAATCTCTAATTAATTCTTTGGTAAAGGGATATCCTGGTAAGTCGACAAAAAATGATTTTTTAAGAAATGGTCTCAAAGCTGGATCAATCTTCATGCTGTATACATAATATAAAATGTTAAATACTATGTAGTCAAGAAGCAGAATTAAAATATTTAACAAGGGAAGAGATGATATTCATGAGGTAAAATTAAATATTAATTTAATAAACCAAAATATCAAATAGTATTTACTACAGAAAACCAATGTAATAATAATGAAAAATTATTAATTTCCAAATATTTATTTATTTGGCTAAATTAAGATTTAAATGCATCAAAAATGCTGTATAAAATTTTCAACAAAAATCTCTGAACTGCTTGACTATAAACAGAAAATCTCTCTAAATTAACTGCTTGACTATAAATAAAAAATAATTTTTATTAAATCAATTATGTAAAAATTACCTAACATCAGTTAAAGCAAATTAATTCAATTGTTAAAATTATCAGATAAACAGAAAAATTATCTTTAAAATTTTACTATCATTCGTTTTAAGTACTTCATTTATAACTTCATGAATGTAATATTTATATAAATGGACTAAAATGATATACTTTAATTATCTGACTATATATATTACTGAAAGGCTTATATCTATAAATTTATTTTTAATAATTATAAATTTGTTTTTAAATGTTTCATAATTGTAATTTTATATAACTTAAAAGTAATATAAAAGTATATACTTACATTAGGATAAAACACAATGAAATACCTCAAACTTATTTAAATTTAAATTACTTTAAAATCTATGAATCAGCATATTTTAATTTGGAAAAATTGAACATCAACGGGTGTGCAAAAGTATAAATAAACATTCTTTCTTTCAATTAAATAATATATTACAATAATATATACAGTATATAATCATAAATATTTCTTCAGAGTATTCATACACATCAGTTTAATAAAATTATCTCAATATTCAAAATAGTTAACGTTGAACCTACTTCCCGCGTTTTATTTAACACTAAAAAAAAAAGCAAACGCGTAATGTGTAGAGAGAGAGTTCTTAAAAAATCCCGCCAATTGAAGCATTTGACGAAAATTGAAATTCCGTCAACACATTATTTCGTCACCGTACCAGTGTTGCTTCGATTCAGTTAGTTGTTATTATTTCGGAAGAGGCTAGCACCATATGTTTATGGGAAATTCGCTGTAATACCAGCGAATTCTTTAATAACTATTGAATGCGTCTATTAAAATATGTATATTTTATATAAAATTTATTAAACTCAATTTGAATTCCACATTGACGTTTTAGGAAAAAAAATCGTTAAAAACTGTCCTAAAATATTTATTATGAATATTTTTGAGGAAATTGGCAACAGCTTTTTCATCTTCTTGCTAACAATCGTTATTCTGTGTATTTGCTAAGCGTCTTGTTATATGGTTGCTTATTTTTTCTTTGAATATTAGATTATTTAGAACTGTACATTGAATAAGATATAAAACTGGATTCAATTTCAAAACTGTCAACTCGTCTGTGTTATATTGAATTAACCAAAATATTCCTTTGACATTGATATATACGGAATATTAGTAATATTGTAGCCCATAGAACAACAATATCTTTTCATTTGAAATAATACAATCAAAACTCCTAACGATGGAATCTTTGGATACAAGTGCAAATGAAAGAGAAGAACGTGCACTTCTTCGAGAAAACTACCTCCGTACATTGAAGTTCATATCAAACCAATCAGCAAAGATTGAATTGACTAACAACAAAACTTTAACTGGCATTTATAAAATGTATCAACCTGATGAAATCATGTTGTTCTACAACTTACGCATTCCCATGAGAGAAGTTTATCCATATGCACTGGTTAAAACATCAGACATTAAATCAATAACTTTCTCAGAAGAAAATCCTTAATTATTTTTTCTGAATTATTTGAAATTTTACCAAATATTTATTGAATGGTTTTATTAATAATTAACTTGTATTGATTATAAACAATAACATTTTCTCATTTAAAATTGTTAGTTACAAGTCAAAAAACATTATCAAGCTGCCTGTGTTATGTTTACCTTTTTATATACCTGTTCGAATATTTTAAAAGTTGTAATATTAACATTTTCATGAGGAGAAATAAAATTATTCTATGTTCAGTCTAATATTATAAATAAGGAAGAATAGTGAGCACTTTTATAAAAAAAAAAAAAAAAATGGAAATTAATCGTTTTGTAATTGGAAAATCTATTATCTTTGTGCATTGAAATCATTGATGAATCAGTGTGCACCAATCAAATTTTAGTGACCATAATCCAAATAACATTTATAAAGTACATCATTCTGATTAAAGGAGATTTATTTGTGGTTTGCCCATTTGTATATATAGGTTTATATTTGCATCGATTCAAATTTCTGACATTAAATTAAAAAAGTTAAATCTTTCTCATCCTTATTAATCTTATTAGTCTCTTTCCTTAATTATTTGAAATTATATTCATATTGATGATCAGATTAATAAAGAGTGCTTTTCTGTTATATGAATTATAAACCATTTTTCTTTTATTCTCATATTTAAAATTGCTATTGTCAAAAGTATTAATAAAAATCTTATGTAATGTGATTAATCTTGTGTAATTATTTCTTTTTTACAAGTGCTGTGGAAACCCTTTTTAGTGTTTCCTTGTCTTGTGATTAAAACTGTAGTAAAATGACTTTTGTAGTCATGATTTTAAAAGTAACATAAGTCTGTAGTAATTTTAAGAAATGAAAGCATTGTCTTAGGTTAGCACCTTCATAATAGATTGAAAAAGATGTGCCTTCACAGTAGAAAGATGAGTGTATTTAACATACAATATTAGTTTTACATTCATTTTCTCACTCACATTTTATCATTTTCAACCACCAAAAAAAAGATATCTAACATTTTTTAATGTAAGGATTATAAATTATTTTAAAATTGCCTTGTCCTTTGTAGATTATTGATTAGTTGTATCAATCTAATAATCTTTTCTAGTTATATGAATATTTAACAATTTAAATTGAGATAAACAACCAATGGAGATGAACATTAAAAGTTGTTAATCAAGTTGAATTCAGTACAAGTTATTATTATCTTGTTTTAATGTTGAAAAAATATGTCCATCTATCCACTCAACAACAGTATTGATATAACTGTGTACCATATTTTTGGTTCAGTTTGGGTTACAATGTTGTTGACTTTAAGTATAAATTACCACAAAAACATGCAATTCATAAAGTTACCTGGAGGAATTATCTGTAGTTTTTTTTTCTTTAAAGTATTAATCACGAGTATCATTTTTTATAAAATATAGTTGTAAGTGTTACTTCTATCAATGTTATAATTTTAATAGATTGTTCCCTATAAACTAAGTAAAAATTTAAAAAATATGGTTTTACTAATTAATAATAACTAATTTTTTTTTAATTTTGTTATGCAATTTAAATTTATACATAAAGTAAATGTTTGTAAATTTTAAAAAATTGAGCATTTTAAAACTAGTCACTAAACATGAACTATATGCTATTTCAGATTTAAAAGTCTGTATTTCCAAAAAAAAAAAAAAAAATTATATAAATTGTTTTTAATACTGCATTCCCGGAAATCTTTGTATACATATATTATTTAACTATAGTATCATTTTTAATCATCATCCAGTGAGGAATGAAGAATTTGTTTCTATGAAATTAATGCAGAATAAAAGAAATAAAATGTGAAGAAGCTAAGTTTTAAATGCTTCATTTTTAAATTAATTTGGAAACTTTAAAAAAAATTAAACCATAAATGTTTCTTTATATATACATAATAGATGGTACAAATGAATTGAAGAATGACATAAATAATCTTGTATTATTGTAAATATTCTTATTTCCTTTGCAAGTATGACAAATCAATTGGATTTTTTTTTAATTTCAATACAGTTAAATTTAGTAATGTTAACATGCGTTACATTCTATTCATTTATTGTAATGATACACTGATCACTCCTTAATATGTCATGATTTGATTGAGAAACATTTTTTTACCCTTTTACTTTACAATGATTACACTTCTTAACATCTGACCAATCTCATAGACTTATTATTAGAATATTTAATAATTTGATTAATGGAGTGATATTTATTATTATTAGAATAAGTATCACACTATTAATCAAATTCATGGTGCTACAATAATTTTTAGATGGACACATCCAGTGAGGGGAATTTATACTTAAATTCATTTCAAAACAGACTCAATTTTTTACTAGTTTTATTGATACTTATAACTGACATATATAAAGGTTTTATAATTAAACTTATACTTCTATGATGTGACAAATGTTAGGGGCATCAAACTTGATAGGGGAAGAAATGCAGCATGGGAAAAAGGAATTCAAGAAAAAATAAAAATTTCTAAGCTGCCCTTATAGTGATGTAGTATTGTGATATTGGTGTAATCTGCATAGCTGAAAACGTATATAAAGCGCAGTTAAGAATAAAAATTCACTGCTATCTAGTCAACAGCAATTCAATTCAGCTATAAGATATTGCGAGAATCTTATCAACTCGACATTCATCTTAAACCACTTCCAGATTTGTAACATAATGTTTAGTTTTCGTCTGCTACGGTGCCTTGCAGTTTGGATTCAAAAAACAGGTTAGCTTCCTTATCTCCCCGAGCAACTAGCCTTCATTCAGCAAGTCTTAAATCCTTTGATTCGTGACAAAAAAACGACACCAGGCTGAGCAGTTTTTCGATTCTGGACGAATGAAAAAAATTGCCATCCGGATTACATCAAACCGGTTTTCCTTGTTCTGGTCAGAGCTTTCGCACTTGGTTTTAGCTTCACCTATCCAATGTAGTGTCCGCTCTTCGTGAGCTTAGAACCCTTCCTAACTTACTTAAAAGCCCTATATCAGCTACTGCATTGAAAAACATGATTTAGATTCACTGATAGTTCGACCTGAAAGAAGACATGAAAGCTGTGTCAAAACAC
>BPLR01015262.1:0-40567 GCA_021605095.1 Caerostris extrusa
ACGTGAAAGAAATTCTTCATTACTTTAAATCAAATAAAGAGTGAAGCACATATTTGATTAATTTTGATAATATATCAGATAAACTAAGAAATATATATATATAATTAAGTATAAATTATGTATTAAAAACTTATATCTATATGCTGATTACAGCCACGATAATGCTTGGACTGATATTAGATAGAAAACTTTTAATAAAAGAGATTGTTAAATAATAATTTATTAGTTTTAATTACGGCTAATATGATCTATTTAACATTGATAAGTTACGCTCATGTGTAATTAAACTATGATAATAAGATATTATGAAAGCTTATAAAAAATAGCAAGAATTCTCATCCCACTCTATATTATAAATCAATATTTTTTAAAGACGCGTAAAGATTCTTCATTATTTTGCTGTAAAGTTTTATTTAAATAAAAAAATAAAGCACATATTTCATAATTTTTTAAAGAAATAACCTATTAGATAAACTAATAAAAATATAATTAATTAAATATAAATTGTATATTATAAACTTACACATCTATTTGCTGATTTCAACCGGGATAAAAGTTTAGATAATAAATAGAAACTTTTAAAGATTGTTAAATAATAATTTATATTTTATTCAGTTTCTATAATATCTATTTAACGTTTATATATTAAAATCTTGTACAATAAAACTATTATAATAAGAAGCCTATAAAAATATCAGAATTCTCATCCCACTCTACATTACGAATCAATATTTTTTAATTATAAATTTATTTTTTTATATTTTATTTATATGTATTTATATTTATATATATTATATGTTTAATATTTATTTTTTTAATTCATATATTTGCTTATATATATTTATGTATTTTATTTGTATATATTTCTTATATCCATGGAACAAAATGCAACGTGAAAAATTATTCATTATTTTTTTTTATAAAGTTTAAATTAAATAAAAAATAAACCACATATTTGATAATTTTGAAAGAAATAATCTATTAGACAAACTAATGAATATAAATAAAAATCGCAAAGGTAAAAAGAAATATCCATACAAGAATACTCAAGCATGAAAAAAACATTAAGCATTTAACTGTAAATGTAAATGTGAATAAAAATCATAAATAAGTTAACTGTAAATGTAAATAAATATCGCAAGCATAACTTAAAGCAACTTATAGCAACATAAAGAAATATCCGTAAAAAGAATACTCATACATGAAAACAAAAAAAAAAAGCCTTAAGCATTTAACGGCAAATGTAAATTACAAAATCTTAAAACTTCAATTATATATATATCTAAGCACACATTTCCAATAGCAAATTACATGTTTTCAAAAGTGGAAGAAAATAATTGTTATTGCAACACTTCAAGACCCGAGACTTGCAAATTACTCGAATCGGCAAGAGACAGCAAAGACAAAGCCGGCGGCAAAACTTCAAAAACAATGGCCCGACTTTTAAGAGACCTTAATGCACATTAAAATGCCTTTCAAAGCAACGCTGTCCGCAAAACGCTTCCGCAGCTTCTGCCAGATCGTGTCTATCACTCAGAGAAATTCAATACACGCAGGAAGTTGGTGGTCATGTTCGGTAAACGAGACAGCCATTAGGAAATCCAGAGTCGGTGCCTTTTGAAAGTCCCAGTCCGTTGTATGCTAAGCAGTTCGAAGACAGCCAAAGAATGACGAAAAAGCGGAGGTCCGTTAACAGAAGGATGAGTAAAATTACGTAGTTCATTGATTTTGAGATCCATTCCAATACGCTGTGACATTCACGATGTCCCAAAATCGAAGGTATTCCGATCGAGTCATCGTGAGGACTGTGGCTCACGATATATCGATAAGATCCTAAACTGGCTGCATACGTATTCTAATAAAAGTGGAGGAATAATTTTATGTATGTTGTAATAAAACTTTTGCACAAATAAAAAAGATTTGTACTGTGAATATTGATGATGATTACAATTATTTCAGCCGTGATTGTTAAATAAATTTAAAAAAAAAAATTAACATAAGAATATTTTAAAGCAATAGTTCTTGAAACTATTTCAAAACTTTTGATTGCTCAATTTTTAAATTTCGTATTCCAGAATCATGCGTATGCAGAAATCACAAAACAATCATAAATAATTAGAAACCCACATTAAAATTTGACAAAAAATCCTTATTATAAACTGATTTCGATTTTAAAAAATATAAATGCTGTCCAGTCTGTTGTATGCTAAGCAGTTCCGAAGACAGCAAAGAATAACGAAAGCGTAGGTCCGTTAACAAAGGATGAGTAAAATTACGTAGTTCATTGATTTTGAGATCCACTCCAATACGCTGCAAGCCACATTGATATTCACGATGTTCGAAAATCGAAGGTATTCCGATAAGGCCGTAGTGAGGACTGCGGTTCACAAAATATCGATAAGATCCTATACTGACTGCATATATATTCTAATAAAAGTGGAGGAATAATTTTATGTATGTTGTAATAAATCTTTGCACACAAAAATGAAAAGATTTGTACTGTGAATATTGATGATGATTACAATTATTTCAGCCGATTTTTTATTCCTGATTGTTAAATAAATTCAAAAAAATAAAAATATATATTAAAGCAATATTTTAAAGCAATTGTACTTGAAATTATTTCAAAATTAGTATTCCAGAATCATGCGTATGCAGAAATCACAAAATAATCATAAATAATTAGAAAACCACATTAAAATTAGTTAACAAAAACATCATTATTAAAAAACTGATTTCAATTTAAAAATACAAATACTGTTCAGTCTGCTGTATGCTAAGCAGTTCCAAAGACAACAAAACCTCGAAGAACGACGAAAGCGTAGGTTCTTTAAAATATGATGAGCAAAATTACGTAGTTCATTGATTTTGAGATCGACTTCAATACGCTGCAAGCCACAGTGATGTTCACGATGTTCAAAATTCGAAGGTACTCGATCAGGCTATAGTGTGGACTGTGGCTCACGAAATATCGATAAGATCCTAAACATGCAGTCAGTTTAGGATCTTGTCGATATTTCTTTTAAAATCCAATGTATATTTTTGTAGTCTAATAAAAATTGAGAAGATAATTTTATGCATGTTGTAATAGAAATCTTGGAATTGTAATAAATCTCTGCACACAAAAATGAAAAGATTTGTACTATGAATATTGATGACGATTACAGTTTTCCAGCAGTGATGGACATGAATTTTTAATATAAAATATATAAATTCAAAAAGCTTTTTTAAATATATATTCTAATAAAAATGAAGCAATAAGTTTATGCATGTCATAATAGTAATCTTAAAAATTGTAATAAATCTTTGAACAAAAAAAAAAAAAGATTGATTACAATTATTTCAGCCGTGATTGTTAAGTAAATTCATATGAATTTTTAATGTAAAACATATATCAGTTAAAAAGGCTTTTACATCTGGATTTAAAACTACCGGTAATGTTAATATCAATAAGATAATAACTGACTGCATATATATATTCTAATCAAACTAATAATAATAGAATGAACAATTTTACGCATATTATAATAATAATCTTATAATAATAATAATTAAGACATATATAAATTAAAAAGGCTTGTACATTTGGAGGTAAAATTACCGGTAATATTAATATCGATAAGGTCCTTACTGACTGCATATATATTCTAATAAAAATTGAGGGATAATTTTATGCATGTTGTAATAGTAATCTTGAAATTGTAATAAATCTTTGCACAAAAGATAAGAAAATATTTTATATTTTGTATATTGGAGATGATAACAATTATTCCAGCAGTGATTGTTAAATAAATTCAAAAAAAGTAACTTAAAAATATTTTAAAGCAATTGTTCTTGAAATTATTTCAAAAGTTTTGATTGCTCAATTTTTAAATTTAGTTTAAGAATTTCATTCTTAGTTTTAATATGCACTGCGAAAAATGTTAATATTCCTATTTAAATATTTCAAATAGAGATTTAGTAAATATTTGGGAGTTTTAGTTAATTTACAAATACACACTTTTTAACATTATGTATATGTAATCTTATTTTTAATTATTTATGTAAATACGTATTACACGAAATCTATTTCGATAAAAAAAAATGTTTTGACAGACATAACAAATTTCTTCGACATGTATAACAAAAGAGATGTATATTTAATAAAATATTATAATGATACTTTATTTTATTTAAATTAATTTAGAATGTTCAAAAAAAGTTAAACAACGTACACCTAACATAATTTTTCATTAATATTTTCATCACATTCTAGAGTCATGCGTATGAAGAAATCACATAATAGAAAACCACAAGGAAGGAGATTTTGCTGTTCGAAGACAGCAAAACGTTGACAGAAAAAGCGTAGATCTGTTAACAGAAAACGAGACCAACTCAATAATCTGTAAGCCACACTGATATTCACGATACACGAAAATCGAAGGTGCTACTGTGTCCAAAAAGTAAAACCGATTTTCAATTTAAAATACACGGGGCTTATGGAATTTCAATTTCTTTTCTGTTTTTAGGTTCCTTGACATCTGTGGGAAATTTGACGTCAAAATATTCATTAGTGTTTGAGTTACGCTTGGCTTAGTGAGGCGCTAAAACTGATTCCGGCCATTTTTGAAATACCTGAATTAATTGAGCAAAGAACTTGCACTCAATTTTTATTTGCGGAAACGTATCGAATGTTGCAGAAGGCATTCGGAGAACATTCCTATATCGGAAAAGAAATATTTCGGAGTATATAAGTTAGGTATAAACAATTCAATGAAGGCAGAGAATGAGTTGAAGACGAAGAGGCCACTGGTCGACCATCAACCTCAACCGACGAAGCTCACGTCCAAAAAATTACATATTTGATGGTTGCAAAAACGTCTATTCACAATTAGAGACCTTACTGCTGATGTTGTAATATCAAAAGGATCGGCAAATTCCATTTGGGCCTCAAATGCGTCAAATCTCGATTGTTGCAGAAAACACTGAATGTGCCAGCTCACACTGCGTTGATTCTTCGTGACCTTTTCACCAAAAATGAAACCCATATAGTTCCACAACCACCGTATTTACACCGGGCGACTTGTGGCTATTTCCTAAACTCAAAATACCACTCCGAGAACACCGTTTTGAGTGGATTGAAAAGATTCAACATGAATCGCCGCGCGCTTTGAAGGCCATCCCCGCCGATGACTTCTTAGCATGCATTGTGGATTGAAAAGTTGGCAAAGTGCATTGTGTCCGGAGGGGATTACTTTGAAGGCGATGAAATAAATTTGGAACAATAAATAAAAGAGTTTTTGAAAAAAAAATAATAATTGGTCTTACTTTTTGGGCACAGTAATAAATTAAAACTATTATATTCATGAGAAAAAAAGAAAACATATCTGGGAATAAATACCAATTCATTGGAGTCATTTCATTGCAGACACATGTAAATCACTAAAACCTACTGAAACAGTCCCTTCTTCAAACCAGTTCAAGTTCAAAGAAGCTTCTTCTACTTTACTTTTAATCTTAATTTTACTTACTCTTATTTTTAATGTTCTATTTAGTAGAAAAAAAGATTATAGAGCATAGTAAATAAATGTACATCAAATTTCATTAAAATGAAATAAATGAAATTCCTTTATTGAAAAAGGGAAAAATTTATAAAAATTATTTTTTTAACTCTGTGAGTGAAACTTGATGATTTACTAATCAACACAAAAGTAATAGCTAATACTATTTTGCTTAAAAGCAAATTGTTTGAACAAACTAGGCAAAATTAAGTCTATACTGATATTCTTATAAATCTAACGCCATCTTTTTCATTTGTTTATTTGCACTAAGGAATATCTTGAGTTAAAATAAATAAAAATTATTTTATGTTCACGAAAAAAACTTATATCGGGAATAAATACCAATTCATTGGGGTCATTTCATTGCAGACACATGTAAATCACTCAAATCTATTGAAGCAGTCCCTTCTTCAAACCAGTTCAAGTTCAAAGAAGCATTCATACCAAATGAGCATTGTTGTTGAGGCACATATTATAAATGTACTCATCAGGCGAGCAAACCATAATAAAGGTGGAATATTTGTTGGGACGCTTTTTGTTTGCTTTTGCCATTCTGAACACTTAAACTCCACGTTGGATGCTCGCGTGATACGTGAAACACTTACACGGCACCTCATAAATATGAATACCTTTTTTAAATGTCGTTGGTAGAGCGAACTTTAACTATATCCGTTCCCCCAAGTGTCAGCATGGCCAGAGCAAACACATATTAAGAAGGCAGAGAAAAAAGGGTCAGCCACGAGAACCTCTTGTGGAAAAAGCAAATAGTTAAATTGCAGATCGTGCGCTCTAAATCTCTGACACCCTCTTTCCCGACATTCTCTGCCATACAAGCGGCGCTGTAACATACAAGGAACTGGTCTTCTCAAAAGAGACCGACGAAATGTGACTGGTTTCTTCTCCGTAATGGACGTCGTATTTAGCAAGTGCAGTCATCAACTTCTTCCATATCCCATGGTGTCCGTTTTCGTGAACTTCGCTGACCGCAGCTAATGCACCAACTGATACTTAGACATTAAAATTACATGATAGGATATTTGAATTCGTGTACAATTTGTATGCATACTTTTCTGTTAATGCTACAGCACAATGTTTATGAGTTACATCTATAATAAATGTGATTTGGTATTAAGTATTCCATTTATATTTATTTTTGAAATTTTAAATAAAATCAAGTATAGTAGATGAAATAAAAAAAAAAAAAAAATTTGGAAGATCCTATAAATCAAGACAGATGAGGAACAATATTACAAGCAATCGTATGTGATATCTAGAACATATATAGGTAGGTCTCTCGGTCTATACGTAGGTCTCTCATATATATATACCAAGCGCCACAGCGCTACTTGCTCGGCCATCAGGCCCGCCCTCCCCACACACAGACACACATATATATATATGGTGCCTGAATGGCCGAGTGGCTAGCACAGGTTTCGGGTTCGAGTCCCGGAGGTGCCATGAATGTGTGTAGTGGTTCGGAATCCACTTTTTAAACCGTAGGTCCCGGTCTCATATGATCGTAGAGCGTTGAGGGGGCATTGTTACTCCACGTCCGTGGCTTATTTTCAAGTTGGGTAATGCAAAGTGAGTAACGTCTGCGCAGCGCTTGCCTTAATGCATCCAAGACGTCCATGTCTAAGTGTTTGTCAACTGCATCAGAAAAAATATATATATATATATATATTAGCTGACCCTGTTACGTTTAATAGCCGAGTGGCTGGCGCTCGGTACCACAGGTTTGGGTAGGTGGGGAGGCATGAATGTTTGTAGTGGTTTGAAGAAGGGACTGCTCAATAGATTTGAATGATTTAGTTAAGTCTGCAATGAAATGACCCCATTGATTTGGTATTTATTACGACAATAAGTTTTTCACGAACATAAGATAATTTTGATTTAAATTACCGTCAGATATTTCTTAATGTGCAAATAAACAAATAAAAAAGATTGCGTTATATTTATAAGAATGTCAGAATAGACTTATTTTTGCCTAGTTTGTTGAAAACAATTTGCTTTTAATCAAGATAATATTAGCTGTTACTTTTGTGCTAATTAGTGAAGCATCAAGTTTCAGTCACAGAGCTAAAAAATAATTATTATGATTGCTATCGACTTTTCACTTTTCAATAAATGAATTTAATTTATTTTATTTTAATGAAATTTATTGTTCATTTATTTTGCTATATTATTTTTTTTTCTATTAAATAGAATATTGAAAATAAGAGTAAGATTAAGTAAAAGTAAGAGTAAGAGTAAAATAGTATAAAGAGTAAGAGTAAGTAAATATTAAAAATTAAGAGTAACTAATGGTCGTTAAAAATTAACTCATTTTAAGTTAATATAAATGCATGATATGCATTTAGATGAGTCAAATTTAATAAATATATAATTATTTTTTGTTCTATTGCAACTGCCAAAGACTTAGACAGCTTGATCTTGGATGCCTTAAGGCAAGCGCTGCACAGCCGTTACTCACTTTGCATTATCCAGGGGCGCGTGTAACTTGAAGATAAGCCACGGACGCGGAGTAGCAATGCCCCGCAACGCTCTACGATCTATTACGACCGGAACCTACGGTTTAAAGTGGATTCGAACCGCTACAAACATCCGTGGCACCGCCGGGACTCGAACCCGAAGCGTGTAGTACCGAGCGCCAGAGCCAGAGCCCTAGCCACTCGGCCATTCAGGCCCATATATATAATTATTAACACTCTAAATAAAAATTATACATTTATTAAATTTGACTCGTTTATATATCTTTTTTAAAACAGTAATACAATTAGAGAATAATCAGATTAGAATTACATTAACACAGTATAATTTAAAATCCTCAGAAATGCGAAATGCAAAAGTAGGCAAAGACACAGCGACACTTTGCAAACGTTCAGGCTTGTGATTAACAGATTGTTGAAGGTCCTGACGCTATTGTATTAATGAATCAAAAATCATTTTGTTGAAGTCGCTACGTTTCATCAGCGCCGTTGGAAGTCATTAAAGTTCATTTATTCACAACTTGAGCCTTATTTGTTCGTTTATTCACAATTTGAGCCTTATTTGTTCGTTTATTCACAATTTGAGCCTTATTTGTTCATTTATTCACAACTTGAGCCTTATTTGTTCATTTATTCACAACTTGAGCCTTATTTGTTCGTTTATTCACAACTTGAGCCTTATTTGTACATTTATTCACAATTTGAGCCTTATCGAAATTTTCTTCAAACATGTAATAAAGCATTTTGATGTTTGACTTTTAAATTGATAGCGTATCAATTTAAAAGTCATTTCACAAAATGATTTTTTCAATACAACTCATACCCAATAATGCATTTACAAATTAAAAATATCAGTAATAATATTTATTTACAGAGCGAATCAAAAGAAAAGAAATAATTTTTTTATAATTAATATTTATTTTTAAAAGAGTGAATCAAAAGAAAATTAAATTCTTTTAACATTTTTTGGTGAACATTTTTGATGAATTGTAGTAACAGCTGTTATTAAATCTCTAAAATTGATTAAAAAATTGAATTAAAAATTGAACAGATTATCTTATTAAACATAAATTTCATTTGAGGAATGAATAAGAAAATTTTAAAGAAGCGTCAAATTTATTGACATCAAATCGCACATAAAGAAAATAAATGCAGAGCATCATCGCTTTGATTTTCACTCATTTGATAGCCTTCCTATTTATTTGCTATTATCTTTATAAATTTAGTAAGAAATATATTTTTTAATTCTTGAAATAATATTGCGAAGTAGCTTAATTGAAATTTTGAGATCAACACAAACAAATTAATTCTCGGGTATATTTATAATGTAATCTATTATTATCCATTAAAATATATATTTTTAAACATTAAGATTGTTTCTCCAGTAAAGGAATAAAATAATGTATTTCCTATTGAAATTCTATAAACAGATAAATAAAAACATTATTAATAAGAATAAATTTCATTCATTGTGCTTTAATATAATATCACTCACAATAAACAATAATTTTGATTAATATTGTACATGAATTGAAGATTAATTATGTTTCCCCACAAAAACTAGTTGAATAAAATTTCTTAAAGTATTTGTTAGGCTAAAAAATTATTTGCTTTATGTTTTAATTCTGTTCTTTTTATTTCCTTTTATTAATAATATTCCTTTTCTAAGACTAAATAAAAAAGGCTGACTATAGTAATTATGTTTTTAACTTTAACAAACTTTTTGTAATCGTGCTTTGTTAATAGAATTTAGTTTACATTTAAAAACTAGAAAACAATAAAAATTACGTATATTATTCAACGAGTTTAATACAATATTAGTTAATTACGGTAAATAAATAATAATTTTGATTAATATTGTACATAATTGAAGATTAATTATGTTTCTTCACAAAAAACTAGTTGAATAAAATTTCTTAAAAGTATATGTTACGATGAAAAATTATTAACTTTATGCTTTATTTTTTTCTCCTATTATTAATATTTCTTAAGGTTTATAAAACTAAATAGCGAACACTGACTATAGTAATTATATTTTTTTTTTAACTTTAACAAACTCTTTCGTAATCATGCTTTGTTATCAGACTTTAGTTTACATTGAAAAAAAAAATGGAAAACAATGAAAATTACATGTTGCTAAGAGAACAATCGAAATCACTATTCATACCACTAAATAACTTGATGTAATTCATTTTTATAACGGTTCTAAATTATATAGTTTTTATAGAAGTCTTTATACCCTTTCTAGCCATTGTAAAACATAAAATCATAACATCGTACAAATAATATTTTCTTCTATTCATTTAAATAGCATATCATCAAACCACAATAGAAAATAATTAGAAATATTATGTCCATTCTTACAGAAGAAAAACAGAGAGGTTTTTATTTGAGTGAAAAGTTTAATTTTACCTCATCATCATATTTTTATATTCGAGATCCCAAGCTCAAAATGTTTTCAACAACCGTAAAATTCCCCATAATACCATAATTTTCCCATACTACTGCGTCCAAAGAAAAAGACCAATTTTCAAGTTACAATTCCCGATCTTATGAAATTTCAATTTTTTTTTTTCCTTTTCAGTTTGACTTCTTTTTAGGCACTGTCCTTGACATCTGTGTGAATTCGACGTCAAAATATTCATGAGTGTTTGAGTTACGTTTAGCTTTTGTGAGACGCTAAAACCGATTCCGGAGATTTTTGAAATATCTGAATTCATTGAGTCAAGAACTTGCATTCAATTTTGTTTGCGTGAAACGTATAGAATGTTGCAGAAGGCATTCGGTGAGCATTCCTATATTGGAAAGAAATGTTTAGTAGTGATATAAGCAGTTCAAAGAATGCAGAGAACACGTTGAACACGAAGAGCCCTCTGGTCGACCATCAACCTCAACCAACGAAGCTCACGTCCAAAAACTAAAGATTTCGTGCTTGCAAACCGTCAGATTAGAATTAGAGACTTGCGAGGATGATGTTGGAATTTCAAAGGATCGGTCAATTCATTAAAAAAAAGTTTTAATTTCACTTCATTATCTTTTTTTTTTTATGATACATTCTGAGATCCCAAATTTCAAAATTTTCCCACAAGTGTAAAAAAACGGATTCTAAAAAAAGCTTTATTGCATCTTTTCTTCAATTCATTTAAATAACATAAAATGAAACCCCAATAGAAAATAATTAGAAACATGATGGCCATTCTTATAGAAAGTAAGAAAAGATAAAAATTTTCATTGAATGAAAAATTTTAATTCTACTTCATTATCATATTTTTATGATACATTTTGAGATCAAATTGCAAATTTTTTCCACAAGTGCAAAAAAAACAGATTCTTCTTTTACAAAAAAAACCATATAACTTCATGTAATTTTTTTGTTTATTAGAGTTTTATATTATATAGTTTACAGAAGTTTTCATAACCTTTTTATCCATTGTAAAACAAAATCGTACATATAATATTTTCTATTCATTTAAACAACATAACATCAAAACACAACAGAAAATAATTAGAAACATGATGGCTCTTCTTACAGAAAGAAAAACAGATAAAATATTAATTTCAAAAAGAAAAATTTTAATTTTACTTCATTATCTTATTTTTGTGTTACATTCTGAGATTATGAATCTGCAAATTTTTCACCAGTTCTAAAAAAGCTTTTTATAGTAGAAAATAAAAAACATGATGGCCATTCTTACAGAACGAAAGAATGATAAAAATTTTGAGTTGAAAAAAAGTTTTAATTTTACTTCATTATCATATTTTATTTACATTCTACAATTGCTAAATTTTCCCAAAGTTAAAAAAAAAAACATTCTAAAAAAAGCAAATATTTTTCTTCTATTCATTTAAAATAACATCAAAGCAAATCTCAATAGAAAATAATTAGAAACTTATGATGGCCATTCTTACAGAACGAAAGAATGATAAAAATTTTGATTTGAAAAAAAGTTTTAATTTTTACTTCATTATCTTATTTTTATATTACATTCTGAGATTACAAAATCTGCAAATTTTCACACAAGTTTACAAAACGGATTCTGAAAAAGCTTTCTAGAATCTTTTCTTCTATTCATTTAAATAACATCAAATCAAATCTCAATAGAAAATAATTAGAAACATGATGGCCATTCTTACAGAACGAAAGAATGATAAAAATTTTGATTTGAAAAAAGTTTTAATTTTACTTCATTATCTTATTTTTATGTTACATTCTGAGATTACCAATCTGCAAATTTTCCCACAAGTTTAGAAAAACGGATTCTAAAAAAGGCTTTATAGAATCTTTTTCTTCTATTCATTTAAATAACATCAAATCAAATCTCAATAGAAAATAATTAGAAACATGATGGCCATTCTTACAGAACGAAAGAATGATAAAAATTTTGATTTGAAAAAAAAAGTTTTAATTTTACTTCATTATCTTATTTTTATGTTACATTCTGAGATTACCAATCTGCAAATTTTTCACACAAGTGTTACAAAAACGGATTCTAAAAAAGGCTTTATAGAATCTTTTCTTCTATTCATTTAAATAACATCAAATCAAATTCAATAGAAAATAATTAGAAACATGATGGCCATTCTTACAGAACGAAAAAGAATGATAAAAATTTTGATTTGAAAAAAAGTTTTAATTTTACTTCATTATCTTATTTTTATGTTACATTCTGAGATTACCAATCTGCAAATTTTCACACAAGTGTTACAAAAACGGATTCTAAAAAAGGCTTTATAGAATCTTTTCTTCTATTCATTTAAATAACATCAAATCAAATCTCAATAGAAAATAATTAGAAACATGATGGCCATTCTTACAGAACGAAAGAATGATAAAAATTTTGATTTGAAAAAAAGTTTTAATTTTATTTCATTATCTTATTTTTATGTTACATTCTGAGATTACCAATCTGCAAATTTTCACACAAGTGTTACAAAAACGGATTCTAAAAAAGGCTTTATAGAATCTTTTTCTTCTATTCATTTAAATAACATCAAATCAAATCTCAATAGAAAATAATTAGAAACATGATGCCATTCTTACAGAACGAAAGAATGATAAAAATTTTGATTTGAAAAAAAAAAAGTTTTAATTTTACTTCATTATCTTATTTTTATGTTACATTCTGAGATTACCAATCTGCAAATTTTCCACAAGTGTTACAAAAACGGATTCTAAAAGGCTTTATAGAATCTTTTCTTCTATTCATTTAAATAACATCAAATCAAATCTCAATAGAAAATAATTAGAAACATGATGGCCATTCTTACAGAACGAAAGAATGATAAAAATTTTGATTTGAAAAAAAAAGTTTTAATTTTACTTCATTATCTTATTTTTATGTTACATTCTGCCATTACAAATCTGCAAAATTTTCACACAAGTGTTACAAAAACGGATTCTAAAAAAAGGCTTTATAGAATCTTTTTTTTCTTCTATTCATTTAAATAACATCAAATCAAATCTCAATAGAAAATAATTAGAAACATGATGGCCATTCTTACAGAACGAAAGAATGATAAAAATTTTGATTTGAAAAAAAGTTTTAATTTTACTTCATTATCTTATTTTTATGTTACATTCTGAGATTACCAATCTGCAAATTTTTCACACAAGTGTTACAAAAACGGATTCTAAAAAAGGCTTTATAGAATCTTTTTCTTCTATTCATTTAAATAACATCAAATCAAATCTCAATAGAAAATAATTAGAAACATGATGGCCATTCTTACAGAAGAAAGAATGATAAAAATTTTGATTTGAAAAAGTTTTAATTTTACTTCATTATCTTATTTTTTATGTTACATTCTGAGATTACCAATCTGCAAATTTTTCACACAAGTGTTACAAAAAACGGATTCTAAAAAAGGCTTTATAGAATCTTTTTTCTTCTATTCATTTAAATAACATCAAATCAAATCTCAATAGAAAATAATTAGAAACATGATGGCCATTCTTACAGAACGAAAGAATGATAAAAATTTTGATTTGAAAAAAAAAGTTTTAATTTTACTTCATTATCTTATTTTTATGTTACATTCTGAGATTACCAATCTGCAAATTTTTCACACAAGTGTTACAAAAACGGATTCTAAAAAAGCTTTATAGAATCTTTTTCTTCTATTCATTTAAATAACATCAAATCAAATCTCAATAGAAAATAATTAGAAACATGATGGCCATTCTTACAGAAAGAAAGAATGATAAAAATTTTGATTTGAAAAAAAGTTTTAATTTTACTTCATTATCTTTATTTTATGTTACATTCTGAGATTACCAATCTGCAAATTTTTCACACAAGTGTTAGAAAAAACGGATTCTAAAAAAGGCTTTATAGAATCTTTTTCTTCTATTCATTTAAATAACATCAAATCAAATCTCAATAGAAAATAATTAGAAACATGATGGCCATTCTTACAGAACGAAAGAATGATAAAAATTTTGATTTGAAAAAGTTTTAATTTTACTTCATTATCTTATTTTTATGTTACATTCTGAGATTACCAATCTGCAAATTTTTCACACAAGTGTTACAAAAAACGGATTCTAAAAAAGGCTTTATAGAATCTTTTTCTTCTATTCATTTAAATAACATCAAATCAAATCTCAATAGAAAATAATTAGAAACATGATGGCCATTCTTACAGAACGAAAGAATGATAAAAATTTTGATTTGAAAAAGTTTTAATTTTATTTCATTATCTTATTTTTATGTTACATTCTGAGATTACCAATCTGCAAATTTTTCACACAAGTGTTACAAAAACGGATTCTAAAAAGGCTTTATAGAATCTTTTTCTTCTATTCATTTAAATAACATCAAATCAAATCTCAATAGAAAATAATTAGAAACATGATGGCCATTCTTACAGAACGAAAGAATGATAAAAATTTTGATTTGAAAAAAAAGTTTTAATTTTACTTCATTATCTTATTTTTATGTTACATTCTGAGATTACCAATCTGCAAATTTTCACACAAGTGTTACAAAAACGGATTCTAAAAAGGCTTTATAGAATCTTTTTCTTCTATTCATTTAAATAACATCAAATCAAATCTCAATAGAAAATAATTAGAAACATGATGGCCATTCTTACAGAACGAAAGAATGATAAAAATTTTGATTTGAAAAAAAGTTTTAATTTTACTTCATTATCTTATTTTTATGTTACATTCTGAGATTACCAATCTGCAAATTTTTCACACAAGTGTTACAAAACGGATTCTAAAAGGCTTTATAGAATCTTTTTTTCTTCTATTCATTTAAATAACATCAAATCAAATCTCAATAGAAAATAATTAGAAACATGATGGCCATTCTTACAGAACGAAAGAATGATAAAAATTTTGATTTGAAAAAAAGTTTTAATTTTATTTCATTATCTTATTTTTATTACATTCTGAGATTACCAATCTGCAAATTTTCACACAAGTGTTACAAAAACGGATTCTAAAAAGGCTTTATAGAATCTTTTTCTTCTATTCATTTAAATAACATCAAATCAAATCTCAATAGAAAATAATTAGAAACATGATGGCCATTCTTACAGAACGAAAGAATGATAAAATTTTGATTTGAAAAAAGTTTTAATTTTACTTCATTATCTTATTTTTATGTTACATTCTGAGATTACCAATCTGCAAATTTTTCACACAAGTGTTACAAAAACGGATTCTAAAAAAGGCTTTATAGAATCTTTTCTTCTATTCATTTAAATAACATCAAATCAAATCTCAATAGAAAATAATTAGAAACATGATGGCCATTCTTACAGAACGAAAGAATGATAAAAATTTTGATTTGAAAAAAAAAAAGTTTTAATTTTACTTCATTATCTTATTTTTTATGTTACATTCTGAGATTACCAATCTGCAAATTTTTCACACAAGTGTTACAAAACGGGATTCTAAAAAAGGCTTTATAGAATCTTTTTCTTCTATTCATTTAAATAACATCAAATCAAATCTCAATAGAAAATAATTAGAAACATGATGGCCATTCTTACAGAAAGAAAGAATGATAAAAATTTTGATTTGAAAAAAAGTTTTAATTTTACTTCATTATCTTATTTTTATGTTACATTCTGAGATTACCAATCTGCAAATTTTCACACAAGTGTTAAAAAAACGGATTCTAAAAAAAGCTTTATAGAATCTTTTCTTCTATTCATTTAAATAACATCAAATCAAATCTCAATAGAAAATAATTAGAAACATGATGGCCATTCTTACAGAAGAAAGAATGATAAAAATTTTGATTTGAAAAAAAGTTTTAATTTTACTTCATTATCTTATTTTTATGTTACATTCTGAGATTACCAATCTGCAAATTTTTTCACACAAGTGTTACAAAAACGGATTCTAAAAAAGGCTTTATAGAATCTTTTTCTTCTATTCATTTAAATAACATCAAATCAAATCTCAATAGAAAATAATTAGAAACATGATGGCCATTCTTACAGAACGAAAGAATGATAAAAATTTTGATTTGAAAAAAAGTTTTAATTTTACTTCATTATCTTATTTTTATGTTACATTCTGAGATTACCAATCTGCAAATTTTTCACACAAGTGTTACAAAAAACGGATTCTAAAAAGCTTTATAGAATCTTTTTCTTCTATTCATTTAAATAACATCAAATCAAATCTCAATAGAAAATAATTAGAAACATGATGGCCATTCTTACAGAACGAAAGAATGATAAAAATTTTGATTTGAAAAAAGTTTTAATTTTTACTTCATTATCTTATTTTATGTTACATTCTGAGATTACCAATCTGCAAATTTTTCACACAAGTGTTACAAAAACGGATTCTAAAAAAGGCTTTATAGAATCTTTTCTTCTATTCATTTAAATAACATCAAATCAAATCTCAATAGAAAATAATTAGAAACATGATGGCCATTCTTACAGAACGAAAGAATGATAAAAATTTTGATTTGAAAAAAAGTTTTAATTTTACTTCATTATCTTATTTTTATGTTACATTCTGAGATTACCAATCTGTAAATTTTTCACACAAGTGTTACAAAAACGGATTCTAAAAAGGCTTTATAGAATCTTTTTCTTCTATTCATTTAAATAACATCAAATCAAATCTCAATAGAAATAATTAGAAACATGATGGCCATTCTTACAGAATGAGAAAGAATGATAAAAATTTTGATTTGAAAAAGTTTTAATTTTACTTCATTATCTTATTTTTATGTTACATTCTGAGATTACCAATCTGCAAATTTTTCACACAAGTTTACAAAAACGGATTCTAAAAAGGCTTTATAGAATCTTTTTCTTCTATTCATTTAAATAACATCAAATCAAATCTCAATAGAAAATAATTAGAAACATGATGGCCATTCTTACAGAACGAAAGAATGATAAAAATTTTGATTTGAAAAAAGTTTTAATTTTACTTCATTATCTTATTTTTTTATGTTACATTCTGAGATTACCAATCTGCAAATTTTTCACACAAGTGTTACAAAAACGGATTCTAAAAAAAGGCTTTATAGAATCTTTTTCTTCTATTCATTTAAATAACATCAAATCAAATCTCAATAGAAAATAATTAGAAACATGATGGCCATTCTTACAGAACGAAAAGAATGATAAAAATTTTGATTTGAAAAAAAAGGTTTAATTTTACTTCATTATCTTATTTTTATGTTACATTCTGGATTACAATCTGCAAATTTTTTCACACAAGTGTTAAAAACGGATTCTAAAAAGGCTTTATAGAATCTTTTCTTCTATTCATTTAAATAACATCAAATCAAACCTCAATAGAAAATAATTAGAAACATGATGGCCATTCTTACAGAACGAAAAATGATAAAATTTTGATTTGAAAAAAAGTTTTTAATTTTACTTCATTATCTTATTTTTATGTTACATTCTGAGATTACCAATCTGCAAATTTTTCACACAAGTGTTACAAAAACGGATTCTAAAAAAAGGCTTTATAGAATCTTTTTCTTCTATTCATTTAAATAACATCAAATCAAACCTCAATAGAAAATAATTAGAAACATGATGGCCATTCTTACAGAACAGAAAGAATGATAAAATTTTGATTTGAAAAAAAGTTTTAATTTTTACTTCATTATCTTATTTTTATGTTACATTCTGAGATTACAAAATCTGCAAATTTTTCACAAGTGTTACAAAAACGGATTCTAAAAAAGGCTTTATAGAATCTTTTTCTTCTATTCATTTAAATAACATCAAATCAAACCTCAATAGAAAATAATTAGAAACTTGATGGCCATTCTTACAGAAAGAAAGAATGATAAAAATTTTGTTTTTGAAAAAAAAAGTTTTTAATTTTACTTCATTATCTTATTTTTATGTTACATTCTGCCATACAAAAATCTGCAAATTTTTCCCACAAGTTTAGAAAAACGGATTCTAAAAAAGGCTTTATAGAATCTTTTTCTTCTATTCATTTAAATAACATCAAATCAAACCTCAATAGAAAATAATTAGAAACTTGATGGCCAACAGAAGAAAGAATGATAAAAATTTTGATTTGAAAAAAAGTTTTAATTTTACTTCATTATCTTATTTTTATGTTACATTCTGAGATTACCAATCTGCAAATTTTCCCACAAGTGTTACAAAAACGGATTCTAAAAAAGGCTTTATAGAATCTTTTTCTTCTATTCATTTAAATAACATCAAATCAAACCTCAATAGAAAATAATTAGAAACATGACAGCCATTCTTACAGAACGAAAGAATGATAAAAATTTTGATTTGAAAAAAAGTTTTAATTTTACTTCATTATCTTATTTTTATGTTACATTCTGAGATTACCAATCTGCAAATTTTTCACACAAGTGTTAAAAAACGGATTCTAAAAAGGCTTTATAGAATCTTTTTCTTCTATTCATTTAAATAACATCAAATCAAACCTCAATAGAAAATAATTAGAAACATGATGGCCATTCTTACAGAAAGAAAGAATGATAAAAATTTTTTTTGAAAAAAAAAGTTTTAATTTTTACTTCATTATCATATTTTTATGTTACATTCTGATACAAAATTGCAAAATTTTCCCACAAGTTTAAGAAAAACGGATTCTAAAAAAGGCTTTATAGAATCTTTTCTTCTATTCATTTAAATAACATCAAATCAAATCTCTGAAAATAATTAAAACAATGGCCATTCTTTCACGAAAAGAATGATAAAAATTTTATTTGAAAAAAAAAGTTTTAATTTTACTTCATTATCTTAAAACAAAATTCAAATTTTCCACAAGTTTAGAAAAACGGATTCTAAAAAAGGCTTTATAGAATCTTTTTCTTCTATTCATTTAAATAACATCAAATCAAATCTCAATAGAAAATAATTAGAAACATGATGGCCATTCTTACAGAACGAAAAAAGAATGATAAAAATTTTGATTTGAAAAAAAGTTTTAATTTTACTTCATTATCTTATTTTTATGTTACATTCTGAGATACCAATCTGCAAATTTTTCACACAAGTTTACAAAAACGGATTCAAAAAGGCTTTATAGAATCTTTTCTTCTATTCATTTAAATAACATCAAATCAAACCTCAATAGAAAATAATTAGAAACATGATGGCCATTCTTACAGAAAGAAAGAATGATAAAAATTTTTGATTTGAAAAAAAAAAAAGTTTTAATTTTACTTCATTATCTTATTTTTATGTTACATTCTGAGATTACCAATCTGCAAAATTTTCACACAAGTGTTACAAAAACGGATTCTAAAAAGGCTTTATAGAATCTTTTTCTTCTATTCATTTAAATAACATCAAATCAAACCTCAATAGAAAATAATTAGAAACATGATGGCCATTCTTACAGAACGAAAGAATGATAAAAATTTTTGATTTGAAAAAAAAAGTTTTAATTTTTACTTCATTATCATATTTTTATGTTACATTCTGAGATTACCAATCTGCAAATTTTTCACACAAGTGTTACAAAAACGGATTCTAAAAAGGCTTTATAGAATCTTTTTCTTCTATTCATTTAAATAACATCAAATCAAACTCAATAGAAAATAATTAGAAACTTGACAGCCATTCTTACAGAAAGAAAGAATGATAAAAATTTTGATTTGAAAAAAAGTTTTAATTTTACTTCATTATCTTATTTTTATGTTACATAACGAGATTACCAAAATTGCAAATTTTTCCCACAAGTTTAGAAAAACGGATTCTAAAAAGGCTTTATAGAATCTTTTCTTCTATTCATTTAAATAACATCAAATCAAATCTCAATAGAAAATAATTAGAAACATGATGGCCATTCTTACAGAACGAAAGAATGATAAAAATTTTGATTTGAAAAAAAGTTTTAATTTTACTTCATTATCATATTTTTTTTCACATTCTGATTACAATCTGCAAAATTTTCCACAAGTTTTAGAAAAACGGATTCTAAAAAAAGGCTTTATAGAATCTTTTCTTCTATTCATTTAAATAACATCAAATCAAACTTCAATAGAAAATAATTAGAAACTTGGCCATTCTTACAGAAACGAAAGAATGATAAAAATTTTGTTTTGAAAAAAAAAGTTTTTAATTTTTACTTCATTATCTTATTTTTATGTTACATTCTGAGATTACAAAATTGCAAATTTTCCAATAAGTTTAGAAAAACGGATTCTAAAAAAAAGGCTTTTATAGAATCTTTTTCTTCTATTCATTTAAATAACATCAAATCAAACCTCAATAGAAAATAATTATAAACTTGACAGCCATTCTTACAGAAAGAAAGAATGATAAAAATTTTGTTTTGAAAAAAAGTTTTAATTTTACTTCATTATCATATTTTATGATACATTCTGCCATACAAAATCTGCAAAATTTTCCACAAGTGTAAAAAAACGGATTCTAAAAAGGCTTTATAGAATCTTTCTTCTATTCATTTAAAATAACATCAAATCAAATCTCAATAGAAAATAATTAGAAACTTGACAGACCATTCTTACAGAAAGAAAAAAGAATGATAAAAATTTTGTTTTGAAAAAAAGTTTTAATTTTACTTCATTATCATATTTTTTATGATACATTCTGCCATACAAAATTGCAAAATTTCCCAAGTTTAGAAAAACTAGTTCTAAAAAGGCTTTATAGAATCTTTTTTTCTTCTATTCATTTAAATAACATCAAATCAAACTTCAATAGAAAATAATTAGAAACTTGACAGCCATTCTTACAGAAAGAAAGAATGATAAAAATTTGTTTTGAAAAAAAGTTTTAATTTTTACTTCATTATCGTATTTTTATGATACATTCAGGATTGCCATACAAAATTGCAAATTTTCCACAAGTGTAAAAAACGGATTCTAAAAGGCTTTATAGAATCTTTTTCTTCTATTCATTTAAATAACGTCAAATCAAACCTCAATAGAAAATAATAGAAACTTGGCAGCCATTCTTACAGAAGAAAGAATGATAAAAATTTTGTTTTTGAAAAAAAGTTTTAATTTTACTTCATTATCATATTTTTTATGATACATTCTGCCATACAAAATTGCAAAATTTTTCCCACAAGTGTAAAAAAGTTCTAAAAAGGCTTTATAGAATCTTTTTCTTCTATTCATTTAAATAACGTCAAATCAAACTTCAATAGAAAATAATTAGAAACTTGACAGCCATTCTTACAGAGAAAGAAAGAATGATAAAAATTTTGTTTTTGAAAAAGTTTTAATTTTACTTCATTATCATATTTTTATGATACATTCTGCCATACAAATTGCAAAATTTTCCACAAGTTTGAAAACGGAGTTCTAAAAAGGCTTTATAGAATCTTTTTTTTTCTTCTATTCATTTAAATAACGTCAAATCAAACCTCAATAGAAAATAATTAGAAACTTGACAGCCAATTCTTACAGAAAAGAAAGAATGATAAAAATTTTGTTTTGAAAAAAGTTTTAATTTTTACTTCATTATCATATTTTTTTTTATGATTACATTCTGCCATACAAAATTGCAAATTTTCCACACAAGTGTAAAAAAACGGATTCTAAAAAGGCTTTATAGAATCTTTTTCTTCTATTCATTCCAAAATAACATCAAATCAGACCTCAATAGAAAATAATTAGAAACATGATGCCCATTCTTACAGAATGAAAGAATGATAAAAATTTTGTTTTGAAAAAAAAAAAGTTTTAATTTTTACTTCATTATCATATTTTTATGATACATTCTGCCATACAAAATTGCAAAATTTTCCCACAAGTTTAAAAAAAAACGGATTCTAAAAAAGGCTTTTATAGAGATCTTTTCTTCTATTCATTTAAATAACATCAAATCAAATCTCAATAGAAAATAATTAGAAACATGATGGCCATTCTTACAGAACGAAAAGAATGATAAAAATTTTGATTTGAAAAAAAAAGCTTTAATTTTTACTTCATTATCATATTTTTATGATACATTCTGCCATACAAAATTGCAAAAATTTTCCCACAAGTTTAAAGAAAAACGGATTCTAAAAAAGGCTTTTGTAGAATCTTTTTCTTCTATTCATTTAAATAACGTCAAATCAAAAACCTCAATAAGAAAATAATTAGAAACTTGACAGCCATTCTTACAGAAAGAAAGAATGATAAAAATTTTGTTTTGAAAAAAAAAGTTTTAATTTTTACTTCATTATCCATATTTTTATGATACATTCTGCCATACAAAATTGCAAAATTTTCCCACAAGTTTAAAAAACGGATTCTAAAAAAAGGCTTTATAGAATCTTTTTCTTCTATTCATTTAAATAACATCAAATCAAATCTCAATAGAAAATAATTAGAAACATGATGGCCATTCTTACAGAACGAAAGAATGATAAAAATTTTGATTTGAAAAAAAAAGTTTTAATTTTTACTTCATTATCATATTTTTATGATACATTCTGCCATACAAAATTGCAAAATTTTCCCACAAGTTTAAAAAAACGGTTTTTAAATAGGCTTTATAAATCTTTTTTCTTCTATTCATTTAAATAACATCAAATCAAACCTCAATAGAAAATAATTAGAAACTTAACAGAATGATAAAAATTTTGATTTGAAAAAAAAAGTTTTAATTTTACTTCATTATCATATTTTACATTCGAGATTACCAATCTGCAAATTTTTTTCCACAAGTTAAAAAACGGGTTCTTCCTTTTCAAAAAAAAACTATATAACTTCTTCTAATTATTTTTATTAGAGTTTTAAATGATACAGTTTTTAGAAATTTTCATAACCTTTTCGTACATATAATATTTTCTATTTATTTAAACAACATAACATCAAACCACAACAAAAAATAATTAGAAATATGATGACCATTCTTACAGGAGGCAAAAAAGATAAAAAATATTCATTTGAAAGAAAGTTTTAATTTTCTTCATTATCATTTTTTTTACATTCCGCGATCCCAAATTACAAAATTTTCTCCCTCAAAGTGCAAAAAAAGGGATTCTAAAAACGGTTCATTGAATCTTTTTTCAATCCACTCTTTTTTAAACCTCCAGACCACCCAGAATAAAATTCGTTAAACTTACCAACCTTTACTTTAACACGCTTGTAGAAAAACACACTCACTCCATGTTAAAAAATGCCTATTTTCCTCCAACGTTATCATTATTATAACGAATTCGGTATCATAAGTGTGAAAACTAAAAAAATCTCACCAGTTAAGATTAAATAAGTAAAAACTAGTAACAATAACTGAGAAAATTACAAAAAAAGCACAAAAAAAAAAAAAAAAAAACTTATAGATCTCACACGCTTAAAAAAAACCCGGATGTTTTCCAACCTTTTAAAAATAGACTTGATGAGGTTACAGGCACCACGAAATCGGCGAATGCCACTCAAGACTTACAACTTACAAGCCCCCATGGTTCTGTTTTCATATGAATTAGGCCTTTGTGCTTCACACTGAATTCGTATATGAATGGCCTAAATTGTGAATGGGAAAAAGGAGGTACTTACAGAACATGTAATTTTCGGCCTCTTCGAATTAGTGTCCATAGAGAAGAGATATTTCTATTATGTACACGTCTATAAAAAAAAGGTCTTTTATACAGTCTGCTGACAACTGTAGAAAATTTGCCGTCATGGAACGGTGGAAGGTCAAATGAGAGCGAAATGTTGAGGTGTGGCATTTTGCTCATTGTCTAAGGATCATTTTGGTATTTTAAATAGGTACCACGATTGCTATATTTTTTTTGTGATGGGTTAATTTTAACCACGTGTTTTAAAAAATTAATTCTAATTGCTCTGTAATAAAGACTCTAGAATTAATTCAAAAAAAAGAATATTATCAATTAATAAAAAATAAATATGAATTTTTTTTAGAAAATCATTTAAAAACTTGCTAACTCAAATCTCATAACAGCAAGTTATAATAATATATATTATAATCAAGTTATAATTAAAAAATATATTTTTGCCATATAGTTATATTTGTTATTGCTGATATAACTATATGGCAACAATTTGGTGATTTGGCATTTTGGTAATTGTCTAAGGTTCATTTTGGTATTTTAAATAGGTACCATGATTGTTATATTTTTGTGATTGGTTAATTTTAACGACATGTTTTAAAAAATGAATTCTAATTGTTCTGTAATAAAACGATACATAATTGTAGCAGCCTCTAGAACTAATTCAAAAGAATGTTATCAATTAATAATTTTTTTTTTTTTGTACAAAATCCTTTAATCACACAATTTGCTAATTCAAATCTCATAACGGCAAGTTTTCGTGTAAAATATATTTTTGCCATATAGTTATATTTTTTATTGCTAATATAACTATATCAAAATTTGGTCATTTGGCATTTTGGTCGTTGTCTAAAGATCCTTTTGGTACTTTAAATAGGAACCATGATTGCTACATTTTTTGTGATTGGTAAATTTTAACCACCTGTTTTAAAAATTGAATTCTAATTGTTCTGCTGTGATTAAATACATAATTGGATCAGCCTCTAGAACTAATCCCAAAAGAAAATTAGAATTAATGAAAATAAATTTTTTTAAATGATATTTTTTTACAAAATCATGTAACTACACAACCTGTTAATTCAAATTTCATAACAACAAGTTTTTGTGTAAAATATATTCTTGCCATATAGTTATATTTTTATTGCTAATATTTTTTTTTTGACGTAAGAAATAATTTGAGAATATAAACTTATTTAAACGAAAATATGTGGAGCCGAGTGCTAGTGCTCTGGAGTTCGGTACTACAGGTTCGGAATCCACTTTAAACTGTAGGTCCCTGTCTAATAGGATCGTAGACTGTTCTGGGGTAGTGTTACTGGCATCCGTAGCATATCTTCAAGCTACAGGCGCCCACTGGGTAGTGCTAAATGAGTAATAGCGGTGCAATCCTTGCTTATGACATACATATTAGCTGTCTCTGTATTGCCAACTGCATTAGAATAACAGCAACATTATTGCCATATAAGTTATATCATTTAAAACTAATAAATTTTTATGACGTAAGAAATAATATACGAGTATAAACTTACTTACTTATACGAAAGTAAAAAAAGCCCTTAGTAATATGATATATATATATATATATATATATATAAAGCTATATATATATATATATATATATATAATCTACATTAAGTTACACGCATTTTATTTTTCCAATAGATTAAAATAGATTTCAATTCGGCGATATATATAAATATACATATAGCAAAAAAAAAAAATTTTATACTGAAATATTATTTATTTGTCATTCAATTCTTAATTATTCGAGAAATCAATTCGGAATGAGAACTCACGTGTTAAAATTTCTGAAACGTAATTGTTTGTTTATATTTTTGTTTCTTTTTTCTCCAATAGAAATTTATGAGATGATGGCCGATTTCTAGCTCTCTGGCATTTGGTATTACAGGATCTGGTTGAATCTAGCGGTGGCATGCTTTTAATGGTTCGGAATCCATGCCTAACTGTAGGTCCATGTCTAATCAGCTCAAAGTATGCACAAAATATCAGTAGTGTGACAAACCACCGAACCAGTAGAAATTCCGATTTTAATGTTTTTACTTATCTTTTAAATTACAGTTAAAAGTTATCATGTACCTTGCATGAAAGCTACATCTTGATTCACACCTTCATGAAAATTATAAATCAATGAATTGTTAAGTTAATCCTTTGGGTCTTCAAACGAGGGAGTGTGTAAATCATTCTTCTACGAGCTCTGTCCCGGAATTCAGGAATTCAATGGTTTCTTTTACTTGGTTATTTAGAATGAAAAATTGCTTAAATAAAAAATTGTAACCGTCTATCATATCCTATAAACAGTAATATTAAGTTGTATAATACTTAGAATTGAAAACTTTCCTTAGATAAAAAAATTATCCTTATATACCCAAATATCTATAATGGTAATACCCTTCATAATATCTAATGATAATACACTATATCTAATGATAATACCCTCCATATCTATAATGCAGCTCCCCATATCCTATAGATTGTAATATTAAGCCATATAATACTTAGATGTGAAAACTTTCCTTAGATAAAAAATTGTCCTATAAATATATATCCCCCCATATCTATAATGGTAATACCCCCATATCTATAATGGTAAAAACCCCATATCTATAATTGACCCCCCCATATCCAGAAATGGTAATATTAAGCTGTATAATACTTAGAATTGAAAACTTTCCATAGATGAAAAATTATCCTATAAATATATATATCCCCCTATCCATTATATCTAATGGTTATACTACTGTGTCCAAAAAGTAAGACCAATTTGCAATTTAAATTTCCCGGGCATATGGTATTTCCATTTCTTCTTCTTTTTTAGATTGTTGGCACTGCCCTTGACATCTGTGTGAAATTTGATGTCAAAATATTCATAAGTGTTTGAGTTACGCTTGGCGTTGCGAGACGCTAAAACTGATTTCGGCCATTTTTGAAACGTCTGAATTAATTGAGCCAAGAACTTGCGTTAAATAGTGTTTCGGAAACGTATAGAATATTGCAGAAGGCATTTGAGACACTATATCGGAAAGAAATGTTTAGAAGTTAAAAAAGTTCAAAGAAGCCAGAAGAGAACGCGTTGAAGGCGAAGAGCCCTCCGATCGACCATCAACCTCAACGGACGAAAGCTCCTGTACTGTTGCTGAGAGGAAGCAAAAAAAAAAAAAAAAAAAAAGAGAGAGAGAGAGAGGAAACTGTGTCCAAAAAGTAAGACCAATTTTCAATTTAAAATTCCCGGGGCTTATGGTATTTCAATGATTGCAACGATTTTTGAAATGTCTGAATCAATTGCGCAAAGAACTTGAATAAATTGTTTTTCGGAAACATAAGAAAGTTGCAGAAGGCATTCGGTGAGCATTCTATGTCGGAAAAAGTGTTTACAAGTGGTATGAATAGTTCAAAGAAGGCAGAGAACGCGTTGAAGATGAAGAGCCCTCTGGTCGACCACCAGCCTCAAACGACGAAGCTCACGTCCAACAAATTAAAGATTTGGTGCATAAAAACCGTCGATTTACAATAGACCTTATAGAGATCTTGCTTTAAACGCGTCAAATCTTGATTGGTACCGAAAACACTGAATACGCCAGCTCACACTGCATTAATTCTTCTTGACTTTTCCGCTAAAAATGAAACCCATATCGTTCCACAACCGATCGATTCCGAGAGACATTCCGAGTCGATTGAAGAGACATTTAAAAAAATCGCAAAGTATAATTTCAACAATCATCTCACAAAACCAAGCGTAACTCAAGCACTAATGAATATTTTGACATAAAATTTCACACGGATGTCAAGAACAATGCCAACAATCTAAAAAATAAAATAAATAAATTGAATTTCCATAAGCCCCGGGAATTTTAAATTGAAAATTGGTCTTATTTTTGGACACAGTAATGGCACCATATCTAATGGTAATACCCTCCATATCCTATAAATGGCAATATTAAGCTGTATGATACATGGAATTGAAAAGTTTCCTTAGATAAAAAATTGTCACATGCCATTATTCTTCATTGGAATGTATTAAAAAGTGTCTCTACGAGCGCTGTCCTGGAATTCAGGAATTCAATGGACTCTTTTTCTTTTCTCCTTTGTTGTTTTATCGCAATTTTATGCAACTATTGATATGATCCTTCCTTGTGGCTTTGACCTTGATCCAGTTGGAGGTGAAAGACGAACAGCTGACTGCAGACACAAGAAAGGGTGAAAAAAAAAAAAAATGCTCTCAGTTTCGTAACAAAAACCTGTTGGGCACTGAAGAAATCTTTTCCTATGATTTCATTAGTCGTCGTACGCCATTAGGAAAGTAAAAAAAAAAAGTTTCATTTACCTTAAAAAAGTATCTCATTTCTATTTATTTATTTATTTATTTTTTTTTTTTTTTTTTTGTTATTCGTCAAAGGCACCGAAAGAAGTCGATTACTTAAGTAACATGTCGTCGTCTGAACTGATGCGTGAAAAGGAAATAATTTTGACAATTTATTTTTACAATTTTAATTTTTAAGGAAATATTTTTTTGAAAATGCTTTTTCAAAAAACTTTCGTTAAGATTGTGCAAAATTGTAAATCTTTCTTAAATAATATGGCGGGATCTAATATGTATATTATTTTTAATTTTGGAAATAATTCCTACTTTTTTTCAATTCCTACTATTAGTTCACACTCTCCCTATATATATATCTTGTTCAAATTTTCAATCGTTCATAAAATACTTTTATTCATCCACTCAAGTTCAAATGCATTTTTGAACTTGTAGTGGATGGCACTTGATTTGTTAATTAATTTAATTAATTAATTTTGTTTTTTTACGATTTAAGTTGCATGTATCTAATAATAGATGGCGCCAGATTTAAGAGGAAAATTTCAACATTATTTTTAAAAGATTTTTCTGCAATATAGTGAAAAAAAAAAAGTAGGAATTGACTTTAAAAAAATTTTTATATTACTTGTTTTCACTATATTGCAGAAAGTCCTTTATAAATAATTTTCATTCATTTTTTAAGTTAGAAATAATTATCTCTCTCTCACTAATTTATTCACATGCTTCATTTTCCATTTGTTCCCTCCTTGACTCAGACTAGAACCCAGAATGAAAAAAAGAATCTGAAAAAAGAAATTTTTTTCCAGCGATCTGCATGCTTCGCCATTGACGGTATTGATTCCTAAATTTTTATAATCTGCTAAATAACTTATATAAGAGAAAAAATTTTCACCCATATAAAGCTAAAATTAATTAATTAAATTTAATTAATGATTTAATATTTGAAAAACTGCATTAACATCCAGTGTCATCCACTGCAAGTTTAAAAAAATGTATTTGAACTTGAGTGGATATATTTATAAAGTATTTTATTAACGATTGAAAATTTGAATAAGATATATAAATATATATAGAAAAGTGTGAACTAATTGTAGGAACTGAAAAAGGGATAATTAAAAGATAATGCGACATTTTTTTATTATATAAAAATATTAATAAGTTAGAAAGAATTATTATCAAACATAATTTTGATAGTTTAAAACTATAAGTCAGTTTAATAAATTTTTAACCAATAAAATAATTTTTTTCTCATTTTATAGTAATATATCAAATTGGTTTTTCTTAAAGTGTGAAGAAGCAATTTTTTTTATTTATTTAAAACAGGGGTGGTTAACCCCAAATGACCTTGCGGGCCACTTTGGAAATGCATCCTAGCTCCCGGGCCATAAATAAAATTATATGTCCTCATATTAGTTTTAGACCCACTACAGACATTGAAAAATTCAAACATAATGAATTATTATTATTGTGTTTACTATTATTCTTACATTTAAACATAGATAATATAATAACAATGATACTAAATGCACATTATAACGAAATATACAGCACTAAAAATGAAATAGAAAAAATATAGAAATAACAACGAAATAAAGAAAAGTAAATCATTAAAAAATATTTATTTTCTAGTGCGATATTCATTTATCCATTCTTTCACTTAGCTTTTGCAAATCGATCTCAATTTGGGTATTTACACACGTACTTGGTGTTGCGGGTTAGCGTCCGTTGTTTGAGCGTGTTTTGTGTTTGGTCCATTTCATTTTAGAAAAAAAAAAAAAGAAAAATTCATTTAGAAAAAAAGTGTAGGTTGTACCAAAAGTGTTAACGAACTAAGTTTTTGTTTTCTCTGCTATCAACAATCAACTGTGCGTATCTATGCATGGTCACTGCGTCACAGAGATCACTTAATGTGGTAAACATAGAACTTCTTACATTAGATGTTCCAAGATGCGCGCGCCTCATGAGTTCGTAGAATATAATTTAATTATTCTGCGAACTCATGACTGTAAACTCATAAATAATACAGGCAATATCTATCATATTCGCAAGAATTTTATTTTAAAATGAAAGTTAATTTTTCTCATAATTTCGACAGTTAATTTTTGAATATAACGATGCACACACGATGTATTTTTTTATTACATTTGTTTTTACTACTTTGGCCATTATAAAATAAATATATTTTGTATAAGTGTGATAAATCTAACGTGCCGGATAAATATACAAGGCGGGCCACATGCGGCCCGCGGGCATCGGGTTGGCCACCCTGATTTAAATCATAATTTTAAAATACCTGACACCCAGTATGTATATTATTATCTTATTTTTGCTACTTGTTATGCCTGTTTTTTACCATAATATTGCTTTTTAATAAAGCACACAATAAAATATAACTTAAGTAAATAAGTTAAGAAAAATTATTATTAAACTGAATCTTGATTAACTATAGATTAGTTTAATAAACGTTTAAGCATTAAAATAATTTTATTTCACTTTTTATAGAACTATATTAAATTGGGTTTTTTTAAGAACCAATTTTTAATTTATTTAAAGCATAATTTTAAAACAACCTGGCCCCAAGTATATACATTATTATCTTATTTTTGCTACTTGTTATGTCTATTTCCTATCATGATATTTCTTTTTAATAAAACATGCAATAAAAATGGACTTAAGTAAATAAGTTAGAAAAATTATTATTACATTTAATCTTGATTAACTATGTGTGAGTTTAATTAACTTTTAACCATTAAAATAATTTTTTTCTCCTTTTATAGTATTATATAAACTTTTTTCTTAAATTGTGAAAGAATCATTTTTTGAATTTATTTAAATCATAATTTTAAAAAACCTCACGTCAAGTATGAACATTATTATCTTATTTTTGCTACTTGTCATGGCTGTTTCTTACAGTAACTTAATGTTGTTTTGTAATCAAGCACACAATAAAAATGGACTCAAGTAAATAAGTTCGGAAAAAATGTTATTGAACTTAATCTTGATTAACTACGGGTCAGTTTAATAAACTTTTAAGCAATAAAATAATTTTTTCACATTTTATAGAACTATATTAAATTGTATTTTTTTAAGAACAAATTTTTTTAACTATTTAAAGCATAATTTTACAAAACCAAGTACGTACATTAATGTCATATTTTTATAAACTATTATGCCTGTTTTTTACAATAACTTAATATTGTTTTTTTTTTTAATCAAGTACGCAATAAAATTGGACTTAAGTAAATAAATTAGAAACAATTATTATTAAACTTAATCTTGATTAACTATACACTCAAGAGCCAAAACATTATGACCACCTGTCAATAACGAGTTGGCCCACCTTTGGCGCGCAACACAGCTTCAACCCGCCTTGGCATGGATTAATACCACCACTTAACACCAGTTAAATACCACCACTTAACACCAATTAAATACCACTTCCACCTGATCACGTGCCTTCCACGTCATCCAGGCGAGTTCATTGCAAAATGTAGGGGTGGTCATGATGTTTTGGCTCTTGAGTGTAGGTCAGTTTAATAAATTTTTTTAACAATAAAATTTTTTTTTTTCTCATTTTATAGTATTATATTAAACTGGTTTTAATTAAATTGTGAAACAACCAATTTTATTTATTTATTTAACGCTTAAAAGACTCATGGCCAGTATGTACGTTATAATCTTATTTTTGCTACTTGTTATGCCTGTCACTGACAGCAGCTTAATATTGTTTTTTAATCAAGCACACAATAAAATTGAACTTAAGTAAATGAGTTAGAAAAATTATTATTCAACTTAATCTAGATTAACTATATCAGTTTAATAAACTTTTAAGCATTAACAGAATTCTTTCCTCAATTCATAGAACTATATTAAATTGTTTTTTAAGAACCAATTTTTTTTTTATTTATTTAAAGAATAACTTTAAAACTCCTGGCGCCAAGTATATACGTTATTATCTTATTTTTCTACTTGTTATGCCTGTTTCTCACCATATAATAGCTTTTAAATAAAGCACACAATAAAACTGAACTTGAGTAAATAAGTTAGAAAAATTATTATTCAACTTAATCTAGATTAACTATATCAGTTTAATAAACTTTTAAGCATTAACAGAATTCTTTTCTCAATTCATAGAACTATATTAAATTTTTTTTTTAAGTACCAATTTTTTTATTTATTTAAAGCATAATTTAAAAAAAACCCTGCCGCCAAGTGTATGCAATATTATCTGATTTTTATTACTTGTTATGACTTTTCTTACAGTAACTTATTATTGCTTTTTAATACACCACGCAATAAAAACGGTGCTTATTCTACAATGTCCGATAAAATTCAGTTCAATATTTTTTAATTCCAAATGAAATAAAAGCCATATATAAAAAGTAAATTAGTATTTATCATAAGAAAATCTGTCAACGAAGATTTATCTTAGATCTCCTCATTCCATTTTACTCATTGTTCCTTGTAAACTAACACTGATTTCATCAAACATTTCAGATCCAATTCATAGAAATATAATATATTGCATATTCATCTCTTCATTTTGGTGCATATGAGTAGAATAGAAATTTCAGATCCGAATCACTGCACTTAACTACTTACGCCATTCGTAGAACTTGAATCTCATCCGGTTTATGGAAAGGAAGCCTTGTCTAATTAAATAAGATTGCTAAATGGTTCTTTTCGTTTTTTCGAATTTCTACTATTAGTTCACACTTTTCCTATACAGTAGAACCTCTATAGGTCGAACTTCAAAGGAGACGTCAAATAATTGGAGTTATAGAGTTTTCGACTTATGGAGGATTTCGACTGACGCGGATTTTGTAAGGAAATATTCGACTTGTAGAGGTCTAGATTCTTTCTGACTTATTTTGAGTTACGTAAAATAAATAAAAATTCAAGTTACAGAGGTAATAAACATCTTTATTTGCAACTTAAAAGTTGTATTAAGTACTACAATAAAAAATCAAAATAATTCGAAACAACCTTTAAATTAAAAATATTATGTATTAAAAAGTCAATTATTTATTTATTTATTTTCTTTAGACAATTCGATCGTTCTTTATCTATCGCAGAGTTCAAATGAAATCAATAGCAATAATAAGAATTATAATAAGAATATTTCATAGAATTGGTTATAGGTTACCTTAAAGTCGGTAACTTATTTTTCTTCGAGCTATAGAGGTAATTAGTTTCAAATGATCGAGTTGTAAAGGTTGTAAAAGATTGTAAAATCAAACATTGCTAATGTTCGAGATACAGAGGTCCAATTTTTTCGAGTTACGGAGGGAAAATATATATCAAAATGGCTTGTGAGGATTGACTAATTATTTCGACATATAGAGGATTGAAATTTCGAGTAATGGAGGTTTTGGGGCTTGAAGGGAAGGGAACAAAAAATTGTTTCGAGTTGTGGAGGTTTTCGACTTATCAAGTTCGACTTAAAGAGGTTCTACTGTATATATTTATATATCTTGTTCTTATTTTCAATCGTTAATAAAATACTGATGACACATATGACACTTGATGTTAATCAATGTTAATTTGAATTATATTTCAAATATTAATTCATTAAATCATATGTAGAAAGGAAAATTGCAAAGAAATTCGCTTTCTATTTTGCCACTTAATATTGTGATTCTGTCATATGTATATACATATTTGTATTAATTGTAATTATTTAATAAAAAGTAACTAAAATAAAAATTTTCTTTGTTGACCTAAAGTAGGAATTGACTTTAATTTTTTTTTTTTTTTTTTATATTTTTTTTTTTCTTTCCCTTTGCCGTCGTATATTACAATAAACGAATGAGAAATTTAGAAAATAGTCCCAGATTTTAGGCAAAAAGGTACTTGTTATGCATGCTTCTTACTGTAACTTATTATTGCTTTTTAATAAAGCACACAATAAAATTGGACTTAAGTCAGCAATGTCCGATAAATGTAAAATTTCAAATGAAATGCTAGCCACTTGTAAGAAGTAAATTAGTATTTATCATAAGAAAATCTCTCAACGAAAATTTATTTTACTTTTTCTTGTAGAAAATCTTTATTTTACTCATTTTCTCTTGTAACTAACACTAATTTTATCAAATCTTTCAGATCCAATTCGTAGAAATATATGCATATTCATCAAGGCCAAATGAATGGCAGAATGCCTAGCGATCTGGAGCTCGGTACCACAGGTTTCGGGTTCAAGTTCCGGCGGTGCTATGGATGTTTGTAGTGGTTCGAATTCCACTTTAAACCGTAGGTCCCCTGTATAACATGATCGTATAGCGTTGTGGAAGTATTATTACTCCGCGTCCGTAGCTTCTCTACAAGCAACACACACCTATCTGCAACCTATCTACACATACCTCCTGGGTAGTGCTAAGTGGGTAACGTCGGTGCAGCACTTGCTTATGGCATAAAGATAACAGTCTAAGTATATGCCAACTGCATTAGAAAGAGCAAATATTGCATTTTATATTTGACAGCTTACTTATATCTTTTATGCCAACTCCGTGTTTAGATTATTTGAGATAAAAAGAGAAAGCACGGACAACTATCCCTGCCGCCGCCAGGATTCGAACCTGAAACCCGTGGTGTCAATGGTTTAGCTTCGTTTTTGGCTCTACGATCATCTTATACACACAAGAGCTAAACAGACAGGAACCTACAGGGGAACACTCTGGCGCTCGGTACCACAGGTTTCATGTTCGAGTCCGGAGGTGTCATGAATATTTTTGTTCGGATTCCACATTAAACCGTGGGTAACGGTCTAACATGATCGTAGAGCGTTGCTGAGGTATTGTTACTCCTCGTCTGTAGCTTATCCTCAAGCTAAACGCCCCTGCTGGGTACGGCTAAGTGGGTAACGTCGGTGCGACGCTTCCCTTAAGGCATCGAAGACAATTGTCTAAGCGTTTGCCAGCTGCATTAGAACAAAAAAATGTTAAAGTCAATTCCTACTTTTTTTCACTCTATTGCAGAAAAGTCCTTTACAAATAAAGTTGAAATTTTCCTCTTACATCTGGTGCCATCTATTGGTAGATATATGCAACTTAAATCTAAAAAAACTAAAATTAATTAATTAAATTTTAATTACTGAATTGAAAAAACTGTATTAAACTCCAGTGTCATCCCCTACAAGTTAAAAAAAAAAAAAAAATGTATTTGAACTTGAGTGGAGGAACAAAAAGTATTTTATGAACGATTGAAAATTTGAACAAGATATATATAGTGAGAGTGTGAACTAATAGTAGGAATTGAAAAAAACCCAGCACATTCATCTCTTCATTTTGATCCATATGAGTAGAATAGAAATCCGAATCAGTGCACTTGACGTTACTAATGCCATTCGTATAACTTGAATCCCATCCGGTTTATGAAAGGGAAGCTTTGAATAATTAAATAAGATTGCTATATGGGCTCTTCTTCTTCTTCTTTTTTTTTTTTTTTTTTTTTTTTACTTTCTCTTTGCTGTCGTGTAGTATAACGAGCGAAAGAGAAATTTAAAAAATAGTCCCGGATTTTGAGCGAAAAGTTTCATGCTTCCTTGACTAGTCACGGAAGCGAGCAAAAATGCGAAATGAATTCAACCGTTTACGGCGAACATTTGTCTTAAAGCAAATCCTGTAATGAAGAATTGGCTTGTGTACAAACTCTTTGATTTTTCATGATTGTGACTTGAACCGGGGTGTTGGTTAGTTTAAAATATTTCCTTGTGGGTATTAAGAAGCATTAAATGATGTTACTAATTAGCGAGTAAATTATTTCTTCATTATACATGTACTACTGTGTCCATAAAGTAAGACCATATTTCAATTTAAAATTCCCGGGGCATGTGGGATTTCATTCTTTTTTTTTTTTTTTTTCTGTTTTAAGTTGCTGGCACTGTCCTTGACATCTGTGGGAAATTTGACGTCAAAATATTCATTAGTGTTGGTTTGGTTTGGTTTGTCGCTCTGATTCCGGTCATCTTGTAGTTAATCAAAGAACACTTTGGGCTAAACAGTCCGGGACCTAGGAAAGAAATTTAACGTGGTATAAATAGTTCAAAAAGACAGAGAACGCGTTGAAACAGCGCTCCATGCCACCGCCAAGATTCGTCCAAAAACCTGAAGTCTGTGGCAAACCATTGATTTACAAAGGCCAGAGCGCTAGCCTCATTAGTGTTGGAGTTACGCTTGGTTTTGTGAGACACTAAATAAAACATTGATTCCGGCAATTTTTGAAATGTCTGAATTCATTGAGCAAAAGAACCGTTTTTCATTTACAAAATTTTTTTTGCGGAAACGTATAGAATGTCGCAGAAGGCATTCGGTGAGCATCTTTGAAGGAGATGAAATAAATTCGAAGAAAGAAATGTTTAGAAGTGGTATAAGCAGCTCAAAGAAATAATAAATAGCGTTGAAGACGAAGAAGAGCCCTCTGATCGACCATTTTCATTCAATAATTAAATTTTCATTTTTTTTTCAACCGACGAAGCTCACAATATCAAACATTTTTAAAGAGTTTATAGTATTTAATAATAAAACACTTTAAAAACTGATTTATTAAAAAATTAATTATTATTTATTTAAATGTATCAAAAATAAACATTAGTGAATAAAAATACATAATTTAAATAAATTAAAATATAATTTTGATATATTTAGATTTAACGAAAATGAGAATAATATTATTTGAATGTCCTAATTTAATAACGGAATAATGTAATAATTAAATGTATTTATTTCAAATATGTAGCAGCTCGCTATAAAATAAATAAATTCTAAAGCAAATTATTATAATTAATTGACATGTTTTTAAAGAAATTAAATTAAAATAAGTTGCAAAATATTTCAACACATAGAAAATAATCCTTGTTTTCAAGAATTCTAAAAAAGAATACATTAATTAAAAAACAATTTCTTAATTTTCAAATTGCAAATTCCGAGAAATTTTACAAATCAGTTATAAAGAAAGAGAAGTAACATAACATGTGGGCTGAAAAGTTCATAAGCTGACACATAGATGGCGCTACAAGTATTAAACCCATATGTTTTTAGTTAGCCCTAACCTTCAAAAGACACGTGTATAAATTTGACAGCTGTTGCACTATTAGTATGTGAGTTATAGTATTTTTAGTGAAGCAACTTTTGTTAGTTTGAAAAAAATGGATAAAAAGGATTTTCGTGTGTTAATAAAAGCATTGCTTTTTGGCGAAAAAAATACTATTGAAGCCAAGGCTTGGCTTGATAAACATTATTCGGACTTTGCACCAGGAAAATCAACTGTAGAGAAGTGGTTTTCTAAATTTAAACGAGGCGAAATGAGCACCGACGACGATGCACGCAGTGGACGCCCCAAAGAGGCTGTTACCGACGAAAACACCAAAAAACTCCACAAAATAATTTCTGACAACCGTAAAGTGAAGTTGATTGAGATAGCTGAGATCCGAAAGATATCAAATGAACGTTGGGCATATCGTGAATGAATATTTGGATATGCGAAAGCTTCGTTCAAAGTGGGTGCCGCGCGAGCTCACAATCGACCAAAAACAACAACGAATTGATGATTCTAAGCAGTGTTTGCTTTTCAGCCCACCTGTTAGCTAACATAAGAAAAAAAAAATATTCGAAAGAGTTTTCGAAAAAAAGTTAAAAATATACCATCAAATTTTCATGAAAAATTAATGTTTTGAAAAATAGCTATTCTTTAACATATATACTTTTATATCAAATGTAATGTCATGGTTAACTGCGACTTTATTATGAAATTGTTTTATATCAGTAACGTAATATAAAACAACTCAACAACAGAAATTTATATAACAGAAACTCAGAATACGGTTTTTTAAAAAAGAATAGTTATTTTTTAAGTTATTGCTACAAATACATATATATATTTTGTCTTTCCCATACTAGTTTGTAAAGACTTGATTTAAACAATTTTAGTTAACTTAAATCTTTATACTATTTCGATATTTATATTCTCGAAAATAAATATTCAATTATTATGATAGAGTCAAAATTTTACTATCTAAATATAACAATCAACGCATCTAATAACTTTGTTTTTAAACATATTGACGTTTTATAAAAAAATAAAAACAATATTCCATATTAAAATATCTGTATTATTCGAAAAAAATACTAATCTTACATCGTAAATATTCAACAAAATCTGACTATCAGTGACATGTATTGATTTTTTTTTTCTGATTTATCAAATTATCATTTTCTTAAAAACAGTTTCACATCCTTTTGGTTTTTATAATAAAAATCTAATGTACACATATAATTTTCACAAAATATACAGCAATAATATTTTATTATCCGTAATTTGATTCAATTTTTTTTCCAGTTTTCTTCCACAGTTATTGCTTTTTAAACAATTCATTTGAAGTTAACAATAGTTAACAATACCACAAATTATCCCACGAGGTTTACAGAAGTAAATAGCAAAAATATCAATAACAAGATTATAAAAACTTAAAATAAATGGTACATTTAAAAGAATACATAATATTGCAAAAGAGAAAAGATGTAAGAAACATTCAAAAAAGAATTTTACAAATTTACAAAAGACCGTAAAAAAGCCTTAAAAAGGTTATAAAATAAAATAATTTATATATAAGGCTGTCCATATATACTTATTTATAAGCCACTATAATATATATTTATACATAAGCCTATATATATGTTATAATTTAATAAAAAGCCTGTCAAAGCTTTTATTAAACAATTGATAAATGTATGGTGGTGATTTGATGTTTCAAGATGTCATTTCTTTCCTTAAACTTTTCTAGGATGTCCATGTGAGGATGTTTCTAGGATGCCCATGTGAGGATGTTTCTAGGATGTTCAAATAAGGATGTTTCTAAGATATTCGTATTTCTTTAATAAGTAAAAGGTATGTTTTATACATTTACAAGGGTCATTTAAACAAAGTTTAAGTCTGAAATCAGTAAAATATATTATAAGCTCGAAGTTTTTAAGAATTAGAGTAAAAGTACTTATTTGTGATAGGAGTATTGAAGTTTCTACGTGCAATATATTCCAAATATTATGAATTTTGTTTTGTGTGTCTTTCAATAAAATAACAACAATAATTAATGTAAAAAATAATAAAAATAATGTTTTTGTCCTGCTGTCCAGTGGGCCATTTTTTTATGCAAACTTCCTATATATTACGAACAAATAGAAAATATCCAGTTGAATATTGTTTAATAAAGAAATTAAATTTTTTAATAATTATATTAAAATTTAAGAGAGTAAATAAGGGTTTTTAATGTTAGCATATTTATTATTATCATTTTTAATGTTGTAATTTTATACTTTTTAACGTCATATTTTTTATGTCATATTTTTTAATGATGTTATATTTTAATGTTTTGCTTTGTAATTTTACAGTGTTATACTTTTTAATGCTATAATGTTATGTTTTTTAATGCTTTGTTATAATTTTTAAATTTTATGTTAGCTATACTATTGCATAACGCAATATTTTCAGTGATATATTCCACTGTTTGACAGTTATGCATTATTCAAAGAACATTTTCTGGCCATATTGTTGCAAAAAAATTTTTTGCCATATTGTCATAAAAATTAATTTTTCAACAACTAATCCAAATAACAGAGAAAATCGTTTAGTAGAATACACTACAATACAAAAATAGCATTAAATTAACTTTTCTAGTATTTTAATGCTTTGTAATAATTTATTTTTTTATGTTTAATGTTATATTTTTAATGTTTTGTTATGATTTTTAATTTTATGTTAGCGATAATATCACAGGATGCAATATTTTTCACTATAAATTCTACTTTTTGACAGTTGCTTTTACGTATCATTACTATATCATTATCATATATCACGATGATCATCATCATATATTGTTATATATCATGAATATATCATTTATATATCATGATCATATATCATTTTTCGCCCCTATTCTTGTGAGTGTGACACATAAGAAAATTTTTCAACAACTTATCCTAATGACAGAAAAAAAATCGCTTAATCACTGCAACAATACAAAAAAATAGTATTAAATTAACTTTTGTGACAATTAATTAAAATTTTGAGAGGTACCTTCTGCAGTTATGTGACATATAAAGTGCCGGTATTGCTTCATGAATTTTGAAAAGATAGATTAACAGCGTCAGTTGATGATGTAGCAACAGCTGACGACCTTGCTCAATTCTAAGACGATATGAAGGTCACCAGACGACATAATACTTAATCTCGAAACACGCTCGCCGAA